>PVJC01027074.1:0-23515 GCA_004026665.1 Murina feae | reverse complement strand
GGGAAGTGGGAAAGGAAGGCAGCAGGGGACGGGTGAGTGGGAAAGAGTTGGCGGCCTGCTTGGTGGCTTCCTAGGTCCCTTCCGGGGATCAGGGAGCAGGAAAAGGCTGGCCTGACCACGAGGCGGGGTTTTCCCTGCTTTCTGGTGGCTGGAAGAAGATGGGCAGTAGGCAAGCTTGGGAGGCAGGCAGCACCCAGCCCTGGCCACAGCTCAAAAAAAGAGAACAACATGCAGGGGAGGGCAAGAGTCTAAGAGATCAACATAGAGTGGGTGCCTGCTCCAAGCCTCCACAGTGTGCCTGGTGGCAGGTCCCCAGCAGGTAGACATACACAGGAGGACTGCTCCGAGCCTCAGATGCAGCTGGGGACAGGTCCCCAGTGGCCACACGCACACAAAAGGTGCCTGGCAGACTGGGGCCATCATAGGACATCCACTGAGGGGTCCCAGACTGTGAGAGGGCACAGGCCGGGCTGAGGACTCCCTCCACCCCGAGTGCACAAACTTTTGTGCACCGGGCCCCTAGTTTATATATATAAATAAAATCATATAATATATAATTATATTTCCACAAAATTTACATATATATATATATGGAGTGGAAAGTGAAAGAGGGGAATAAGGGAAGAGAGGGAACTGTATTGCACTTTTTTAAAAACATAGTTTCACTTAGTAATCACAACAATGTGGTTATTATCCTCATTTCACAACTGATGAAACTATGAGTAAATGATGGTGGGCAGATTTCCTCCTCTTCCCATTCTCTATTTAAAGATCACCTCTAAAGATTCCTAATTCCATTGCTACAATCTTTTTAAAAAATATATATTTTATTGATCTTTTACAGAGAGGAAGGGAGAAGGATAGAGAGTTAGAAACATCGATGAGAGAAACATCGATCAGCTGCCTCCTGCACGCCCCCTACTGGGGATGTGCCCACAACCAAGGTACATGCCCCTGACCAGAATCAAACCTGGGACCCTTGAGTCCACAGGCCGACGCTCTATCTGCTGAGCCAAACTGGCCAGGGCCATTGCTACAATCTTTTAATTTATAAGTTACTAATTATATTTATGAGGCTATGGCTGATATGGAACTCAGTCTAGTAGCACACACTGTCCCACGGCAGATACGCAAAATAATCTATGAGTTACCTAACTTAAATACATTAATGATGATAGGACACTACCACAAACACAAAGATGAACATTTCTTGAAGCAAATGAAATCTATGATCTTTTCCTCAGAAAAAAACATAACTGCAAATTGTTTTGCACATAATTTGTTTTCCACAAAATTTACACATAATTTCAGAGAACTCATGAATAGCACCCCAACCCATCCACTAACCCAGGATTAAGAACCTGTTTCTTAGATGTTAGTCCATCATACATCTAAGCTGACTATCTTTACTCAGGGCACTATGGGTTGGGTTGGCTGTCCATTAGTGCCTTCTGATTTTTGCGGAGTCAAACAATTAAAAAAAAAAAAAAAGAATAGAAAAGACCTTGATTTGCTATTAACTACACAAGTACAAAAATGAAATGCACACTGGACTAGAAGCCAGAACTGTCTTCAAAACACTCTTTGCCATTTCTAGAATTGTGTTCTTTACTTTTCCAAGCCTCAGTTTTATCATTGGTAAAATGAGGGAACTATATTCCACTAGAGGCCTGGTACGGGGCAGGGGTGGGGTGGGGGGGGGGCGGGCCTTGGGGATGTCCTACTGAAGGATATCCTTAGTGCTACCATGGAGGCGGGAGAGGCTCCCACCACCATCATTGTGCTCACCAGCCATAAGCCCAGCTTCTGGTTGAGCAGTGCGCCCCCTGTGGGAGTGCACTGACCACCAGAGCGCAGTTCCTGCATTGAGTATCTGCCCCCTGGTGGTCAGTGTGCATCATAACAACTGTACGTTCTGCAGTTCAGTTGATTTGCATATTAGCCTTTTATTATATAGAATTATTCCCAAAGCCTCAGTCAGTTGTAAAATCTTAGAAATTATTTAGTTTAGTTATAAGTGAGAACCTAATCTAAGTGGCCCTTTAAAAGTAACTTTTTAAGTTATAATTTGCATACAGTAAAACTTTTCAGTATTTGAGAAATCTATATACCCAAGTAACCATCACTACAATCAAGATATAGACCACTTCAATTACCATCCCTCAAAGTTTTCTAGTATTTCTTTCAACAAACACCACCACATTCAGCCCTAGGTAACCAGAAAGCAGAAAGATATGCTTTCTGCTTTTTCTAGAAACTATTTATAAAAGGTAATATTTATTGAACATACTATGTGCCAGTCAGTCACTGTGGATCACTTCCCTTTATTCTCAAAATTCTAATAGGAAAACATTTTAGGGAGGTTTAACATACTCAAATTTACACGATGAGTGTATGGCAGAATTAGTCTACTCTCTAGAATCAGTGAACCCTTACTGTTTTATAGAATTGAAATCACAAATATCCTTTCGAATTGAAGAAAATGTTTCTTAAGAACACAATATAGAACTTCAATATTCTATTATATACAATACAGCTCACTAACAGTTGGATTTGGCTAACTAATAAGTTCAATTACATATCTAGAAAAATAAAGTCATGAGAGCCTGATTTGGACTATTATCTTCCTCAACAATGGCTTCCAAGATTAGAAACAGAATCTACTGGATATAACTGTGTCTTTAGTTATATGCTCACTTAATGTCAGTGGTTCTTTCCTTTTAATATATGCATGAAAATTATTTGTATTGTCAACATTTACGAGGGAATCATTCTCCTCTTTTCTGTTTAATGATTTGCATAAGAAAAAAGTATTTCAAATAATTTTCTTTCTTTCATCAAAGCTTAACACAGGCAAGAGATTTACCAAAGCGAGTCACCAATGGTTAACGCCAAGTGTCACAACACAGGTTATTGATAGTTGGTTTTCTATGAAAATCTTAATACTTAATATGAAAAGGAAAGATATCTAGAACTTAAATAAATTTACCCATAAATAAAAATATGATTTAGTCCTATGATTAAAATTAAAAATTGATATTGATGGCTTTCTTAAGCAAAAAATAGACAAAACTATCAATGCAATTTTATGTTTAAGGGCCAAAATAACTGCTGGTTTTCCTACCAGTGAATATGTAACAGAATGGAATTGGACCGAAATAGGTATTTCCCCCCCCTAATTCTGGAGATGACTCAACATGTGGTTTTTGGATGTCTACATAATGGTGATATTAAAAAAAAACCTACACTTCTTAAATAGTGTCAAAGGAAAACAATGAATTAGCTTAATTATCCTATCTTTATAAAATAAGGGCCAGAATCTTCTTTAAAATACCTTTTTAAAAATGGAAGTGAATAAGCAAAGAGCAATTAGGCAATCTGCTTAAATTCAACAGGAGACATGGGAGGGAGGAGATAATGTTTGAATTAGATCCTTCTAAGTGTACAATGTTCTTTTTACCTGACAAAGTGGAAGGGTGTCTGGGAGTCTAGCACAGCTTCAGCAAAAAGATATAAAGTAACTAAAGATGTTGCTGCTTGGGTGGAAAGTGATGGAAAAACAAGGTTTATGGATATTAGAATTGCCAATGGATATCAGTGAGGAAAATTTTAAAAAATGCATACCCATAAAAGCAGCAAGAAAAAAAGTTACCTACAAGGGAGTACCCATAGGACTGTCAGCTGATTTCTCAGCAGAAACTATGCAGGCCAGAAGGGAGTGGCAAGAAATATTCAAAGTGATGAATAGCAAGAACCTACAACCAAGAATACTCTACCTGGCAAAGCTATCATTTAGAATTGAAGGTCAGATAAAGAGCTTTACAGACAAGAAAAAGCTAAAGCAGTCATCACCACTAAATCAGTATTATATGAAATGCTGAAGGATATTCTTTAAGAAGAGAAAGAAGAAAAAAGGTAAAGATAAAAAATTATAAACAAAATGATAATACTTATCTATCAACAAGTGAATCTAAAAATCAAAGGAATAAAAAATCTGATGAACAGAATAAACTTGTGAATTGAATAGAATCAGGGACACAGAAATGGAATAGACTGACGATTCTCTGAGGGAAGGGGGTGAGGGAGGTATGGGAAGAGATTAGACAAAGAGTTTATATGCATTACCGATGAACACAGACAATAAGGTGGTGAGGGCCTAGGGGGGGTGGGAATCAGGTGGAGGGGAGCTATAGGGGGAAAAAAGAGGGACATCTGTAATCTCAACAACAAAGATTAATGTAAATAAAGGGTATTAAGGGGAAAAAATAAAAATAAAAATGCATACCCAGTGCATTTCTTAACGGCTTACCTTTGGCTGTTTTAAATCACTAGCATAACATTAATTACAGAAGACCCACAGTATATGAAGGTTTGTAGTTCTATTCTAAAGCAACCTGTGAGGTCCATAACAAAGTGATTTGTTACTCTGCGGAGGCAGGAATTGAGTCCCAAGGCTGAATCTGGGAGCAAGTCATTTCACAGTGAGTGAAACTAGCCAACCACTGAGCACTTCATTATTCTTATTTAATCTTTAGGTAATCCTGTGTGGTATATGTGTCCTTATTTAATAGACTAGAGGCCTGGTGCATGAAATTCGTACACAGGTAGGGTCCCTAGGCCTGGCTGGTGATCGGGGCTGATCTGCGGGGTGACTGGCAGGGTGATCGGGGGTCCCTGTTGGCACCCGCCTTGGCTGGCTTGGGGCCTGTGGGCAGCTCCCATGGTGGTCAGTGCATGTCATAGCAACCAGTCATTCTGCCGTTCAGTTGATTTGCATATTAGGTTTTTATTATATAGGATATGAGACAGAAATTATTTTCTATTATTTTCTCCTGTTGAATTTAAGCAATAATGAAGATGTTAGGATGTATTCTGTTAAGAATGACAAGTCTAGCCCTAGCGTAATAAAATACCACTCAAGAGTGAAAATTTAAGATATTTCCAAAATTATCTCAAATTCTCCCTTTTGTGAATGACATCCTGCATTCACATGTCACTACATTCTCCTTTAATGGTAATGTCTCCCCAACTGAGTGATGATTTACCTGTTATATTTAAAAGAGATAAAGGTTAACACAAATGCAAATTTTCATTAGGTACAAAGTAAGCATTTTATCAAGTGGCTTTAGATCACTGCAAGTACTATTGCATGTATTATAGTAGCTAGTGACAAACACCATTACTGTTCCTTCACCCAGAGCAAAATAATCAGAACAACAAGCAGTTTGTCTAATGGAAGGCATAAACAATTGGGAAAGAGGCCACTCAACTTTTCTACCCTTCCACCTCCTGACTAACCAAATATTGTAGTGAATGAGTGGTCCAAACCTAAAAGTGTATCTAAAAGTTCAAATTTTAAATAAATGCAAGATATTGTAAATTTAATTGGAAAAACATTAATTCAGTACTTATTTTAAGAAATGAAACACAGCTTTAATGGCTGTCCAAAAGAAGCATTAGGGATCAAATGAAAATAAAAGTGAATAAGTATAGAGTTTGGGGAGGCACAGGAAAAAGAGCAGCTTGGTATCAAAGTGTGGAGAAGACACCATCAGATTTTGAGAGATGGACAGACAAGTCAACCTTATTAGAATCCCTTATTTAACTTGCCCCTCCCCTACCAGCAGCAACTTGCTTCTTCTAAATTATACATGTAATTTGGGAGAAGAAAAAAGTTGGGAAACTGCAAATACCAATTGAGACATATAAAAGGTACCTCTCCACTTTGAATAGTTATAAACACTTAGACACATGGTGTCTGGAGGCAGAGATGCCACAGGCTCTGGAAATGACGGTTTTCTACAGCCCAATCACATTACGCTCACTTTTTATATTTAAAGTTAAGGTGACTTTTTGGTTCTCTACTTGGTACTTGTCATTTTGCCTAATAATGCACTTTCCGTATGTTACCCTCTCCTAAATCACTTCACCTTGGCGAAACAGAGAAAGTGGGATGGGCACTTAGAAAAGTGTGCTCAAATCATAGGGTCCTGTTTTCCCATTAGGGCTAAGCGCTCTCAGTAGCCACCTCCTTCCTTCAGCAAAGTATCCGAGCCCTTACTGCATGCCAGGAACAAGGGTAACCATGTAAACAGGACCGACACTAACAAGGGAATGAATACAAAAATTACAAAGGGAAATCAATGCTGTAAAGGTACTTTAATAAAGAAAAGTTGAGAGTTACAGAACTACGTTAAAAAGAATGGTAAGGGCCCTAACCCGTTTGGCTCAGTGGATAGAGCTTCGGCCTTCGGACGGAGGGGTCCCAGGTTCGATTCCGGTCAAGGGCATGTACCTTGGTTGCGGGCACATCCCCAGTAGGAAGTGTGCAGGAGGCGGCTGATGGATGTTTCTCTCTCATTGATGTTTCTACCTCTCTATCCCTCTCCCTTCCTCTCTGTAAAAAATCAATAAAATATATATTTAAAAAAAAAAAAAAAAAAAGAATGGTAAGGGAAGGCCAATTCCAGGGAGATTTAAGCGGAGACCTGAAGGAAGAGGAGCCACTTCAGCCCACGTGGTGGGTGGGTGTGTGTATGTGTGTGTGTGTGTGTGTGTACTTAAGGGATGGGAGCAGGACGAGCGTTCCAAGAAAGCGCCCCTTGGGTGGAAAAGCGCACTGGAAGGGGTGGTAGAAGGGATGCAACGGCGGCCAGTGTTACTGGAGCCTGCCGAGCAAGTGGCATAAAATGCGGGTAAAGACAAGGGAGGGCATCGCATGTCATGGCAAGGAGTCTGGATTTTATCTCAATGCAATCGGAAGCCATAGGATTACTTCAGACAGGTGAACTGCAGGCCCCGTTTCTGTCAAAAAACTACACTGATCAAATGAGATGTGTGGGACAAGGTTTAAAGCGCAGGGAACCGTAAGTCACACGTGAGCCCGGGTCTGAGATGTGCATCGGCCAGGCACGCTGTTAGCGTGAGAAGCCCTTTCCTTCCCGCTGTGATGTGCCCAGGCGGTGAGTTCCGAGGGCCCTGCTCTCAGCATTCTCCTCATCCCCACCGACGCCCAGCACGCCACTGGCCCCGCAAACTGTCGGTCAGCGCAAGGAATGGCCTGTCCCGGCCGCGAGACCGGCGCTCCGGGCGCGGGACCAGGCCCCGAGGCCGGAGAAGGACGCGAAACGCCACGCAGGAGGCCACGAGAGCCGGCCTGCGAGCAAAGTGAGGGCGGGCTCCACCACGGCCAAGTCGCGGCGAGGAGGGGGGCTGGGGCCTCGGGGATACAGAAGGCAGGAGGAGCTGGGCTCCGGGCTCGACACAGGGACCCAGGAGGAGGCCGAAACGCAGGGCTAAGAGAGAGGTTCTGGGCCTAGGCCGGGCGGCCCAGTCACTTACCGCGGCCGTCGCCAGACTGTGCATGTTGGGAGTGGCAGCCGCTCTACGCCCACCGCCGGACGCTCCCGACCCACGTCCCCACTTCAGCACTGAAGCCGCCCAAGATGATGAACCGCCGCAGCCGCCATCCGCCTTTGGCTCGCTCCGCCCCTTCGCAGCCCTATGACCTTTCACCCCTGACCCCTTCCAAACAACTTATCCCCGCCTCCTAGCTCTCAGCGAAGTTTGTCCCTTGCCTCTTAAGATTCAGGATCTTAAGGACATCTGCCACCTACTTGTCCCCGCATCCCCTGGCAGTTACCCCGAGTGAGGGGCGTAAACTCCCACCCTACTCCGGAGGCCAGTGAAGGGCGGGAAAAAGTCCTGGGAGGGCAAGTAGTGCGCATGCCCCACCAGGCAGGCTGAGACGAAATGAGGGGGAAGTCGAAAGTGAGTGAAGTGGCAATGCGCATGCGTGCTACCATGGGGCGGAGCTACCTCCGCGGACGACACTCGGTCTGGGGCGGGACGAGGGCGTGGAGGGGCGGTGTTTGCAGGCTTGCGCGCACGCGCCCTGTCCGGTCGCGTCGAGTGTGCGTGCGTGCGTTGCGTGTTTGCGTGTGGTCACAGTTCCCGCCATCAGCCACTCTCCCTGACTCGGGGGAGCGAGCTCTGTACCTGTGTTGGGGTTCGGCGTCCCTTCCTTCCTTAACCTCCATTCTTCCCCCTCCGCGCGGACTCCGGGCGAGCCCCGGACTCACAGGCACAGGTAAGGCGGGCCAGGCGAGCTTCTCAACTGAGCCGTTTTCCGAGACTCCCCCCCCCCTTGCCCCGTGCGGTCCGCCCACTCGGCGTTCACTCTTCGGGAGTTCGCCCTGCTGCTTAGCCTGCCCCCATCCCCTCGCAGCTCCCTTGGCCTCATACGCACCCCACTAGGGTCTATCCCTGAGCTTTCCTTCTTTGACCTGGTCTTAACTGTCACTCGCTTCCTCCGCAGCCCGAACCTGCCCCATTTCGCCAGGGGCTGTCGCCGTCCGCCACTCGCCCCTTAAACGAGGCCTGCTGTCTCTAAAGGGAACTTAGGTTGCGGTGACCGCACATCCGTCTGGCCTTGGACAGGGTACTCTTTCACTCTTGACAATTCTTCACCTTCCTTCCCCTCTTAATCATCTCTCATCGAAAGGCACGGATTGTATTTTTGTCATGCATTTGGTTGCTCCCCAGCTCTAGACATCAGATCACGTTGACAAGTTTACATATTTTAGGGCATGGTCCAGGAAAGGAAATGATCGTCGGTGACAGAATCATGTGTTTCAGAAAGTTGGTCTGTACTGGTTTTGTGGTGCTTCTTTCAAAAATTTGGCTCTGTGTAGGGATAGATCCTTTTTGGGGGGTGGCAGTATCTGAAAAGTATCTACCTGGAGATATCTAAGAGGGGATGTCAAGTAGACAGTTGTATTTATTGGGTTGGAGCTCAGAGGAGAGTTCTGGGCTGGACATACAGGTAAGTGTATATATGTCATCTGCCACCATGATGGTAAAGCTGCGGGTGTGGATGGAATTGCCTAAAGAGAGTACAGTGCTAGAAAAGAAAGGGGCCTAGGATGGAGCACTGAGAGACTCTTGGCATTTAATAACTGAATCTATTTCTGTGCGTCTTCACTATCACTTTTCTAGTTGAAGCCACAATCCTCATTCACCTGGACTTGATGTCACTGATACCCTGTTATCTCATCTGTAAAATGGGAATAAACATCGCCTTACTGGATTGTTATGAGGATTAAACAAAGTAATCATAGCTTGCACATGGCATTCGGTCAATAGCCAGTAAACATTAATTGTTACTGTAATTGTCGTTATAAGTTGAATCACTCAAAACTTTACTGTCTGGCTGCTCTGTTTTCTTTCATTCTTGCTCCTTTCACTCTCCTCCTGAAACCCAAACAAAGCACATCACTTGTCCATTCAGCAGTAACATGTCATTTCTCTGCTTAAAACTCTTCAGTGGATTTCCCATCACTAAGTGTTTATTACATTTAGAGTTAAATTCAAAATCCTTACAGTGGTTTACAAGATTCTTCATAATCTGATTCCTTCCTGCTTTACTAGCTTCATCTTGCACGTTCTCCCTTCCCTCTCTGAATGCCAGTCACACTGCTTTTCATTTCTTCAGGTACACCAAATTATTTTCTATCACAGGGCTTTTACACATTTTGTTCTGTTTGCCGGGATTGATCCAGCATGACCACCCTTCACTTAAGGCATTCTTCAGTTTTCAGCTTCAGTGGTACTTTCTAACCTCTAACTCCCAAGTCTTAAATCAGGTACCATATTATAATCTCTCACCATGCCCTGCATTTTATATCATTTTTCAGAACTTCTAATTATATTTTTATTTGTGTGATTATTTAAAGTCTGACCCTATTAGAATATAAGCTAGTATTTTTTTATGTCTCTTTCTCAAAAATTTAAGTGAATAAGTAAACTGGAGCTTGCTTTAAGAACCATCATGTCTTTTGGAAGCACCAGTTTACTGATATTTTTGTCATTTGAATATTCACTCTGCAAACAAATTAAAGAACACAAAAGAAAAAACACACAATGGGTTTTCCCTAGCTTTGGATGATTTTACATTCTTATGTCATAAAACCATTCAGATTTTAGACACTAAGTAGAGATAAAGTTTATCTAGGTCAATTTCTCTCTTTCAGCCATAACACTAATTTTATCTCTGTGCATTTGTTTTATGGATCTTTTTTAAGAAAGAAAGCCCTTAGAAATTCGAACAGTGGTTTATATATCTTAACAGGTTAAACTATGAGACCAGTGAGGATGATGATTAATAAAGAAAAATGTCATATTCAAGTTGTTGGTGGTGGATGTGAAAGAAAGTCTCAAAATTCAGTAATTTGTGTGTATATTGAACAACATTTTTGTTGAGAAGTAGAAAATAAAACATAGGAAGTGTATGAATGCCAAACAAAGAGGCCTTTGGATTTATTTTATAGGTAGTGAGTGATGAGCTGCTAAAAACATTTAGGAGGAAGTTTCATTTAATCAGATTGAGTAAGTTCTAAAGATAGGCTGTGGAACATTGTACCCATAGTTAACAGGACAGTATTGTACAATTAAAAATGTGTTAAGAGAGCAGATCTTGTGTTAAGTATTCTTTGTATATGTGTGTGTGTGTGTGTGTAAGTATTCTTAACACAAAATTTAAAAATCTTTGGGAGGGAATTGGCATCAATGGCAAGTATTTAGCACTTCCAAAGTGCCTGCTATTTTGCAGGAGTACAAAAGAAGATAGGACAGGTCCTCCTTCCTCTCTCCCCTTCCTTCAGGGAGAAAGTTAGGGAGACAGTTAGTGCATATTGTACTTTCTTTGGTAAGAGATAAAAGAAGTAGTTTTTTAGAAAGGGTAAAGGATTCATTGCTGGAATCACTTTCCTTGATGAAGATGCATTATGGTAGTGGTTAAAAACGTAGATTCTGATGTTAGACTTATTTTTGTCACTTACTGACTGTAATCAAGGATAAATTACTTGATCTCTCTTAACTTCAGTTTCCTCATTTGTAAGTAGATATTAATACCTGTCCTTTAGGGTTATTGTGAAAATAAGTGCATGTATGGTGCTTAGCACTGAGCTTAGTAAATGTTGTGTAATAAATATTAGATTGGAGTGGTAGCAAAGCGATGTGTTTTTTAATTAGGGTAGTAGTTACAAAAAGATGGGGTTTTTGATAAATGAGAATGAGGTTAAAGCTGATACTAAGATTTTTTGCCTCAATGATGGTGGGAGGACAAGCATAGAAAAGCCTTCTGAGGGCATGGACTGTATAATTTTCACATTTGTATCCCTACCACAGTGCTATCAAATTAGAGTAGCTCAATAAATGATTTTTTTAGAAGTGAACAAGTAAGTTTAAAGTTGTTTTAGTTTTCAAAAGGCAATGAGAGACTTAGAGATGCTTCAGTTTGAGAAAGAAACCTGTAAAGCTAGTTTTGAAAAAAAGTAAAAACTAAGTTTATCAGTTTTTTAAAATTTGTAACAGCACCTGGTAGAAGTGGTGTTTTAAGACATAAAACATCCTTATGTAACAATGTTTATAAAGTCAACAAAGGATGTATTCTTTTCACTGCCTTCATAGTTTCAAAATGTAGCAGGGATAAACCAAGATACAAATGGATCAAGGTACAGCTCCTCCTGGAGTCCCTCAGTTTGCACACAGATCCCTAAAGTTCTGTTCGTGTATGTGGGTATGTGTGTGTGTGTCCTGAGCATTATGTTTTACATTTTTTCAATAAGGTTAAGTTTGTGGTTTTGAAATAATGCAAAGGAATATCTTTGTTGTATAAATGATTACTTTTAACAATCATTTTAATTTTGTGAATTGGATTATTTTTAAAAGGCACACTTATATTTCCTTTAGCTGAGTTGATGGCTTCCGAA
Organism: Murina feae; assembly: GCA_004026665.1. Classification (NCBI taxonomy): domain Eukaryota; kingdom Metazoa; phylum Chordata; class Mammalia; order Chiroptera; family Vespertilionidae; genus Murina; species Murina feae. The sequence continues at coordinate 11,744 of PVJC01027074.1, read as the reverse complement.
GAACTGGGATAGCTGCAGAATATGAGTAGTTCCCCAGGAAGATTGCATTGCCTTTGGCACAAGCATCAGAATAAAGGTGAATTGTTATTACATAGGGTGTTTCAGTAAAAGTCACTGAAAAGTAAGTAATGTTTTTATTTTAGATATGTTTCCAAGAGTACACATAATGGCAAGAATTGACCATTTTCTTTCTTCAGTTTTTAGTAACAGTTTTCATGCTTTAGCATTTGTGTGTGTGTGTGTGTATTTTAACCACAGAATGCCCTTCTAGATAAAGATATTTTCAAAGCAGTACCTAAAATAGGAACATTTATTTAATTATTTATTTTTAATCTGTAGGTTTTTATTTTTTGTTAATCCTCATCCAAGGATATTTTCCCCAATGCTTTTTAGAATGAGTGGAAGGAAGGGATAGAGGGAGAGAGAAAGAAACATCGACATGTAGAGAGACACATTGATTGGTTGCCTCCTGCACACTCTCTGCCTGAAATCGGGGATCCAACCTGCAACTTAGATATCTGCCCTTGATTAGAATGGAACCATGACCTTCAGTGCAGGGGCTGACATTCTGACCACTGAGCAATACCGGCCAGGGCTAAAATAGTAGTATTTAAATATCTGTCCAGGGTATAGAAACATTTTTGGCAATGTTATTGAAATTTCATAGAATGCTCAAGGTTGAATGGTAGTTTTAATAATTGTGAAGAAATTTAGGGAAAGGAGAATCTAAATGGTATACTTAAAGAATAAGTTTTTATTATATTTCGTCTTCCTAATATCACTTTGTTAATGAATTAGCATTACAGAATTCAGAGAAATTTTATCTTGGTTCTAGGTTCATAGAAAGTTTAACAGTTACTGAATTATGCTAAATACTGAAAAAGTATTAGTTTTTTTCTCTTAAGTAAGGTAAACCCTGAAAATATGATGATTATACAAAAATAGATATAGTTAATGCATTTAGTACAAGAGCAGGTGATGGACTAAATGAGGCATTAGAACTCTTATTTTATTGGTTTGGCCAGTTTTATGTCCTGCACCTTTCAGGGTTTCTTCTTTCAAAGAAAGAGAGGTTGCTAGTAGAAAAAGTTAAGAAAATATTAAATATCTGAAGTAAAATTTTATATGTGTAATCAAAACTGATCAAATATTTGAAAATTATATATAAAGAAACAAGTAACAAGTTTTTATTTCTGATTAACTTTAGTGAACATTGAAATCTTCATCTCAAATTTTTGTTAAATGCAACTTTTTTTAATGTTTTTATTGATTTTTTATAGAAAGGAAGGGAGAGGGATAGAGAGTTAGAAACATCAATGAGAGAGAAACATCGATCAGCTGCCTCTTGCACACCTCCTACTGGGGATGTGCCCGCAACCAAGGTACATGCCCTTGACCAGAATCAAACCTGAGACCTTTCAGTCCACAGGCCTACGCTCTATCCACTGAGCCGAACGGGTTAGGGCGTTATTGTTTATTCTTAAACTAGAGGCTTGGTGCATGAAATTTGTGCATGAGTAGGGTCCCTAGGTCTGGCTGGTGATTAGAGCTCTTCTGGGCCTTCCAACTGCTGGCCAGGGCCTCCCTTCCCCAACTGCCAGACAGGGCCTTCCTTTGTTCCATGCCACCACCTGGTGGTCAGCACATGTCATAGCAAGCAATAGAACTGTCGGTCTCCTGGTCGAACTTGCATATTAGCCTTTTATATGTATAGATCGTTGTTTGTCAGATGCTGTTCTAATGGAGATGTAACGATTAAAGGACATATTCTCTGTCTTTAAGTAACAGTGTCTAGATAGAGACAAGAGGTAAACAGTTTATATAATATGATATAAACATATACTCTATTAACAGTGATTACAGAGTATAATAAAAGAATAGAGAAACACATTAAACAATGTCAGTGTGGATATGGAGTGAGTAAAGTGAAAGATAGCTAAGAAAAGCTTCTTGAAGAAGGTAATATCTAAGTTGAGCCTTGATTTTATAGACAGAAAAATTATGGAAGATGGGGAAAGTACATAAAAATCCTATAAACATTGACTACAATGTACACATGGCATGAAAACATATGGCTTTTTAAGGGAAATTATAAGTAGTTCAGATGGCTGGATTTGGAGAGCTTGTTGGGAATAGAGAGGTAAGGAGGGTTCTGGATTATGAAGCGGGTTTATGTCATGTTAATGAGTCTAGATTTTATTATGAGGGCAATTGGGAGTCATTGGATAATATTAAGGAGGAAAATGATGTGATTTTTATCTGCAGCTCATTATAAAAATGTCTGGAAGGTATATGGAGGTAGAATTGATAGTACTCTACCTTGAAATCCCCAATCCAGTATCAATAATCATCAAGAGAGAAGTCAAAGATAACTGTCATGTTTCTGGCATGGGCATCTGTGTTAAAGGGGAACACATATTATTGGCCATCCTAAAGGACAGAGTAGAAGAAAATCTCAAAGGACATATCCAAACAATGAAGCACCAAATCATTAATGCTAAAGAAAAGTGTTACAAACACATTGCTGGCCCAAAATTCTGTAATTACTAATTGAGCAAAATGTCATATTAATAGGCTAGATAAAAACAGTAGTGGACTCGATTACTTTGATGGATTCATATACCCAGCAATTTATACTACCTAATTCTGACCACAGTAGGAACCCCAAAAATTTGATGAGATGAGTGAATAACAGTAAAGGACTTAATATTTTTTATTGATTTCAGAGAGAAAGGGAGAGGAAGAGAGAGATAGAAACATCAGTGATAAGAGAGAATCATTGATTGGCTACATCCTACTGGAGGCTGAGCCCACAACCCAGGCATGTGTCCTTGACCAGAATCGAACCTGGGACCCTTCAGTCCACAGGCTGACGCTCTATCCACTGAGCCAGACCTGCTAGGGCTGATTTGTAGCTTAAAAAAAAACAAAAAACTTTGAATTCACTGACCACAATTAAAAATGGGCAGGTTTACATGAAAATTGTGATGTCATTTTCTTGAAAAATTAGATCATCTGGCAATGCTAGGTTCACTTGTTTTCATATGATAAAACTGACTAAATTTGAATAGCAGTTTTCTTTTGTTTAATCCTCACCTGAGGACATACATAGAGAAAGGAAAGTAGAGAAAGACAGATTGATGTGAGAGATCGATTGATTGCCTTCCTTATGCTCCCCAAGGGTCAAACCTGAAATTCAGTTGTGTGCCCTGACCAGGAATCTCACTTGCACTTTAAGGACACTGAACAGTGCTCAACCAACTCAACCACTCTGGGTGGGGTGTTTAGTGGTTTTCATATTTCGCCTGCCTTAAGTCATCTGTGTGCCTTGCCAGGCCTTATAGGCAGTTGGTAATCCCTGTTAATTTATTTATCTAGGATCTTTGGAGAAAGGTATAAATTCAGAAAGTGGACACGAATTTCATTTTAAGAGCTGGGGTCTATTTAATGCCTAATGTGTATTATTTACCTCTGCAACACTATAGCATTTGCTATTCCTGTTTTACAATTGAGAACACAAATGGTTAGAAAAGATAAGTTATAAATTATATCAGAACTGTTTCCTAATATCTAGACCTAGTATGCTTCAATGACTACTTTATTAAAGCTTTTCTAGGTTAGCTGTTTTTGCAGATGCAAAATTTAATGAATTTTTAAAAATGTATTAAATTATAAGCAAGAATCTGTATTAGAGCAGTGTTTTTAGAGATTTGAAGCATATAAATAAAATTTGCTTTAACATTGTGTGTGATGTAATTTGATCTAAAGTTCATCGCAAAGATACCTGGAAGGTATATGGACGTTGAATTGTATAATTCACATGCTATTTGATAGCATTCTGTGCTATTACTAGAATTGTATTTACCTATGGACATTTGGTAAGCTAATTTGAAGTGTCTTAGACATTCTATTGTAAGCCATTTTTAAGTTATTAGAAGTTCATTTGGGAAATTTGAATATTTGTCATGGATAAAATTGATAGTCTTTATTAAAATATTATGACAGATTATATTGTTAGTTTGTTTTCCCTAGAAAATAAGTGGTTTTCTCAAATAATTCTGGAAGTTAAACTAATTTGATTTTTCTTATAGTTTGTATTCATTTAATGTCTTCTAAGCATGTGGATATGCTTAGACTACTTGGTGATATGATTTGATATTTTGGAAGGAGCTCCATTCTTAGAAATGAAGTCAGTTGACTGAAAATATTTTTTTACTTATATTTGAAGTTCAAGATGCATTAGTAGTAGTCATGAAGGAATGTAAAAATTGGTCATATTGAGAATGGAATCTTTAGTACTATCGATTGGCATACCTTTAGTGGCAGCACTTTGACTTGTTAATGGTGCAAAATGCAAAATTTAGGCACTAATAGACACAGGTGCAAGACACATGGCAAAGAAGAGAATGTGTATGGAAGAACTAAGTGTTGGTTAGATTCAAACACTTAACGTAAGTGACTGCTTTAGTTGCCTTATCTGTGCCATCCATCTAAACAAGGCCTTTGAGGGTGCTTAATAAAATGTGGTTTATGGAAATGGAAAAAAAGACATGTAAGATGGTTCACTAAAAGTTCTCTTTCATACACTTATTTTAATCACTAGTAAACTGTAATTTTTTATTTTTCTTTCTCAGAATCTGTTGGATGAAGTTTTATTTTTGTTTTATAATTTTGTTAGAAGCAATTTATTTTTAAAGAAAGTATGTCTCCTCTGAAGATACATGGTCCTATCAGAATTCGAAGTATGCAGACTGGGATTACAAAATGGAAAGAAGGATCCTTTGAAATTGTGGAAAAAGATAATAAAGTCAGCCTAGTGGTTCATTACAATACTGGAGGAATTCCAAGAATATTTCAGGTATTACCAACTAGTGATTTGGAATAGATCTTCCATCACATTCTATAGTGAATAGCTGTTCTGTGCCATATTGAGAATTGTGGTAGCCCTTTTACTAGATTATTATTTCTTGCTTTTTATTTCTAGGACACTGATACTGTTATGTTCTTATTTTATAAACTAGAGGCCCAGTGCATGAAATTTGTGCACGGGGGCGGGGTTCTCCTTAGCCCAGCCTGCATCCTCTCCAATCCGGGATCCCTTGGGGAATGTCCGACTGCCGATTTAGGCCCAATCCTGGGGGTCAGACCTAAACCGGCAGTCGGACATCCCTCTCACAATCCTGGACTGCTGGCTCCTAATTGCTCACTTGCCTGCCTGCCTGGTCACCCCTAACTTCTGCTGGCCTGGTCGCCTCTTACTGCTAGCCTAGTCACCTGCAACTGCCCCCACTGCCAGCCTGGTTGCCCCACACAGCATGCTGGTCCGTCATTTGTTCGTCCCTCACTATCCCCCCATGCTGCCCTGGTTGCCCCACACAGCCTGCTGTTCAGTCTTTTGGTTGTCCCCCTGCTGGCCTGGTCGTAGGCAGCCATCTTGTAAGGGCATGAGCGTTAATTTGCATATTACCTCCTTATTATATAGGATTACTCATCAGCATTATAGATAATATATAATGAAGAGCAGGAAGTAGTCACCATTATTGAAAAGAAAGCTAGTGGAAGATGAGAGAAACTATCGAAGCTATTTTAAAAACCACATTAGAATAGCTATTCTTTTTTTTCTTAACATATATGATAGATTCATTATTTAGTGTTAGCTTTTAATGGGATTTATTAGTGTCATCTTAATGTTTACTTTCAAAATAATCCTGCCAGAATGGTGTATGCACTATTCAAGGATGATAATTCAAGGTCATCCATCCTTACAGCTATTTTCTTCTAATTGGAAACTTTAAAAAAATATTATGTTTTTATTAATTTTAGAGATGGGGGGAGAAGATAGAGAGAAAGAGAGAAACATTGATGTGAGAGAGAAACATGGTTCATCTATCAGCTGCCTTCTGCATGCCTCCTACCTGGAGGGATTGTTTTCCAAATAGAGATTGGATTTTTCAGTCCTCAGCCCAAATTAGCACTGAATAAATATTTAAAGCAAACATAGATCTTTAGGAGCATATGATTCTACCTGTGTTTCCACCCTCATCTCAGTTTTACATCAGGTTGCATTCAGCATTTGTTAACCACCTATAAATTGCTATGGTGGGTACTGTAGTAAGGGCTAAGAATATAGAGCTGAATGATACATTTTTCCTCTCAAACTTAGAATCAACTGCATTCACAGCTGTAAAAATATTGTGGTATTAAAAAAAAAAGATATGTGATATATGTGTATATATATGTATATATGTATATATATATGTATACACACACAATGGAATATTACTCAGCCATCAAAAAGAATGAAATCTTTCTATTTGCAACAATATGGATGGATCTAAAGGGTATTATGCTAAGTGAAATAAGTTAAACAGAAAGATAATTTTTATTGTTTTATTGATTTTAGAGAGAGAGGAGGGGGAGAGAGAAACAGCTGTGTGTTGTTCCATTTGTTTATGCATTTATTGGTTGCTTCTTGTATGTGTCTTGTTTGTGGATCAAACCTGCAACCTTGGTGTATCTGGACAACACTAACTAACTGAGCTACCCAGTCAAGGCTTAACTTACATTTTTTTAAAGAGGTATATTGATTGAAATAATGGTTTTATGTTATCTACTTTGCTAATGATATTAAAGTGTCCATTTATACTTTGGAGTTAAAGCATCTAAACCTAGTTACTGTGTTTTGTGAAAAAATTTCTACTCAAGGACATGAACTTAAGACCTATCTATCACTTAACATTTAAATATAAATTAAGTTTGGTAAAATTATTTTTTATTATTATCTGAATATTGGTAAAGGTCATTTTTCCTAATCAAGAAATGAAATGTGATTACTTCCTTTTTTATGCTGTTCAGAGAATATGTATTCATGAAAAGGTAGCTTTAGAAACTTTTGTATACACCTGCTGAGGGAGAATGTTAAAGAACAAGTTTGCCTGATTGGCAGGAATTATTTAGGTAATAAACTACAAAATATATTAATTCTAGGAAAAATTCCAGCCAAGAGAATAGAAAAGTTATCACTTGAAAGCACATGTCCAGAGTCTGGAAGAGTATAAGACAAGTTACTGAACCAGTTCTGGAGAGTAGGAGAAGTAAGCTAAGATAGTTCCAGGGTGCTCATGTTCTTTGTGATTGAATAAAAGTTAAATGAGCCTGTTTAAACAATTAAAAAAGAAAAAAAGTATGTTCTTACACTGGTAATGTTTTAATGTGTGTTTGAGAGTGGAATTCTTTTGAGGTTTATAATTTGGATTAATATGTCCTATTTACATTACAGCTATTTGCACCATTTTCCAGGTATCTTATAAGCTTTTGTTGAAAAGAAAAAGAAAGCCTCTAACCCAGCAGTTCTCAACCTGTGGGTCGTGACCCCTTTGGCAGTCAAATGACCCTTTCACAGGAGTCTCCTAAGCCCATCCCGCATATCAGATATTTACATTACAATTTATAACAGTAGCAACATTACAGTTATGAAGTAGCAACAAAAATAATGTTATGGTTGGGTCACAACATGAGGAACTGTATTTAAAGGGCCAGAAGGTTGAGAATCACTCTACTATGGCAGCAGTCGCCATCTGGTGGTCCTGATCTGTGAGGTCCGAAAGGTTGGCAACGGCTGGTTTGAGGAGACATTTGGAGCAGTGGTCACCAACTGGTGCTCCGCGAGGTCTGAAGGTTGGCGACTGCTGTGCTATGGGGCTTTCTAAACTGATGATGGTAAAAACCATCCAAACTCTGAAAATTAACTCCCTCAGTTTTTTTGTTTTGTTGTTTTTTTTAAAATTAATTTATTTTTAAAGTTTTATTAAATTGAGTAGGGTGACATTGGTCAATGTGAACATATTGGTTTTATGTGTGGGTTTCTGTTACAAGATCTGTTTATTGCACTGTTTGCCCACCTTCCAAAGTAAAATATCTTCTGTTACTTCATATTAAGACCCCCTTCTAACTCACTAGTTTTTATAACTTTGTAAACTATACCTGAAAATATGCAATTTCCTGCCATAGAAACTAGACTGCTAGGATTACAATGTAAAATAAAATTTAATACTATGTGTTTACCTCTTCTAAAAGTGAAATATTTGATTTAAATGTGTCAAGGGAACTATCTTTGGTTGCGGGGGGGGGGGGGGGGGAGAACACCTAATGTGGGGAAAAGTAAGAAATGTAACTTAGAAAGTAAAAAGTTTAGTATTCATTATACAACTTATATACTTCATTATCATGTTTTTAATAAGATCATTTTCCTTTTGTGTCAATCAGCTAAGTCATAACATTAAAAATGTGGTGCTTCGACCCAGTGGAGCAAAACAAAGCCGCCTCATGTTAACGCTACAAGATAACAGCTTCTTGTCTATTGACAAAGTACCAAGTAAGGATGCAGAGGAAATGAGGTTGTTTCTAGATGCAGTCCATCAAAACAGACTCAATGCAGGTGAGCACTAATTATCCCAAGGTCTGACATTAGTAGTTATAAAAGAATATTACTAGGCTGTAGACCAGTATCTCTGGTGAACATTTATGCAAAAATCCTCAACAAAATATTAGGAGACCAAATTCAACAGCACATTAAAAGGATTACACTATGACCAAGTGAGTTTTATTTCTGTAATGCAAGGATGATTTAAGATATGAAAAAATCAATCAATGTAATACACCAAATTAACAGAATAAAGGACAAAAACCAACATGATCATCTTGATGCAGAAAAACATTTGATAAAATTCACCCTTTCATGATAAAAAATACTCAATAAACTAGGAGTAGAAGGAAACTACTTCAGCTTAAAGGCTCTATGTGAAAGCCCACAACTAACATCACAATGATGAAGACTAAAAGATTTTCATCTAGGATAAAGAGCAAGCCAAGGATGACCTCTCTCACCACTTCTTTTTTTTTTAGTCCTCACTCAAGGGTATTTTTCCATTGGTTTTTAGAGAGCATGGAAGAGAGAAATATTGATGTGAGACAAATGCATCGATTGGTTGCCTCCTGCATGCACCCTGCCCAGAACCTGGGCTGGGGAGGAGCCTGCAACTGAGGTACATGCCCTTGACTGGAATTGAACCCGGGACTCTTCGGGTCCACAGGCCAATGCTTCTACCCACTGAGTCAAACCAGCTATAGCCCTTCTCTTACCAATTCTATTCAGCATAGTACTGGACGTCCTAGTCAGAGCATCCTTTATTTTACCCCAGCCGTTCTTATTTTAAGTTTATCCTATAAAAATCGTACCATTAATGCAAGGGATCTGAAAAGATGTTCAACATTGCTTTTAATTTTAAAAAATTAAAACATTCCAAAAGATCATCAGTGGGAATTGACTAAATTAAGTATAAAATATTTTTTAAAGTATATATAGTACTTTGTGTGTTCTTTAGTGTTGATTTCTTTGGAATACAAGCCATTTCACTTGCCAAACTTACAGAGACTGTTTTGAAGTATACATTACTAGAAATATATCTGTCACTGGTTCTGACATGTCTTCTTCGCATTCATCCAATGTCAGTGTTCATGCCATAGACACACAGTGACTAACTCTTCTGTAGTGTTAATTACCAAATATTGATATAAGAGAAATTCTAGCATTTTAATTTTGCATTTAAAATTTTGCCCTAGCCCTAGCTATTTTAGCTCAGTAGATAGAGCGTCGGCCTGCAGACTGAAGGGTCCCAGATTCAATTCTGGTTAAGGTCAAATGCCCGGGTTGCAGACTCGATCCCCATAGGGGACGTGTAGGAGGCAGCCAGTCAATGATTCTCTCTCATCATTGATGTTTCTATTTCTCTATCCCTCTCTCTTCTTTGAAATAAAAATATATTTTTAAAAATATTTAATCCTCAAACGACACTATGAGATATTTTGAAAAATAAAATCTTGTCCTATTATATGTTTCCAATTTTTTAAATTCTTCTTTAAAAAATATATTTTATTGATTTTTTACAGAGAGGAAAGGAGAGATAGAGAGTTAGAAACATCAGTGAGAGAGAAACATCGATCAGCTGCCTCCTGCACACTCCCTACTGGGGATGTGTCCACAACCAGAGTACATGCCCTTGACTCGAATCGAACCTGGGACCCTTGAGTCTGCAGGCTGACGCTCTATCCACTGAGCCAAACCAGTTAAGGCATGTGTTCCAAATTTTTGCATGTTATTTCATTTTTGCTTGAAATAAGCTCTACATTTTAATTATATTTTATATCAGATGTGCTTTCTATTCAGAAAGAATTGGTTAATAAGCACTTTAATTTATTTCTGCTTTTGCAGTGTTATATAATAATAATGGCAAATCCCTATATTAAAATAAGTGATTTGGGATTTATTTATTTTTTCTTTTGCACTAGCTATGAAACCTTCTCAGGGGTCTGGCAGTTTTGGAGCTATTCTGGCCAGTAGAACCTCACAGAAGGAAACCAACAGACAGCTTTCTTACTCAGACAATCAGGTATGTTCTTTTGAATCTAAAAAACGATAGACATTCTACAAGGTAATTGCAAGAAGTAGAATTTAGGCTGTAATACCTAATAATCTGGCTTTGTCATAAGAGTCTTTTCCACATACCTGAAATGTACCATTTTGGCTATTTCAGTCTCTTCCACTATTTTTTATGAATGTCTTTCTAAAATTTATCACTTCCCTTCTTACATACAGTTTTACAGAATACAGTTTAATCTTTGCTCAATGTCTCGTGTCTTATGAACTGCAGTAAAGTACAATATGGTTTTTAAAAGCATAGCTTTGGAATTGATTGTGAACTTGAGATTTGGGGCTGACAGTTACTAGCTGTGAGTCATCCGAGGGGTTCTTTAAATATCCTAAGCCTTAGCACCCATCTGTAAAATTGAGATAGCAATGATATTTTAAGGGTTGCTGTGAGATAATACATGTGAATACCATATAATAACAACCTGTTCAGAGTCTGCTGCTACTATTTCTACGATGCCATTTGTGTCTGTTCTACATTATGAACTTTGCCCCCACATTATATGATACCAGACTCTTGTTGAAGTCTTGTTTGCTTTTTAAATAGTTTTTCTTTAATAAATATTCAGCCAGCCATGAGATTTGCTATGCACTGTTGCAACTAAACAGTGCTATATCTCTTAATTTTTTTTACAAAGTGAAATTGTGCACAAAGAGAAACTTTGGAACTGATTACTTTTATTTGGCTGTGCAGCGAGGTGATTACTTAGTCCATTTACTGGGATAAGCAGTCAATAAAATTTCATTTTTGTCAGTTTGTTGTTTTATCCGATGGGTGGGATTTTTTTTACATTGTAATTGAGGTATAATTTACATTCAATAAATTGCACATAATTAAAGTACAGTTTGAAATGTTTTGACTTACATATACATAGTTTCCCCGTTTTCCCTTTGTTGTCCTTCCCTCCCTCTCCCTCTCTGGTTCCTATCCCTAAGCCACAGCCAATTTGCTTTCTGTCACTATAGATTAATTTGCATATTCTAATTTCACCCTCAATTTTGATTGATAGCCTTGCTGGGTACAGTATTCTTGGATTCAGACCCTTCCTTTGCATGATCTTGTATATTTCATTCCATTCCCTTCTTGCCTGATGTGTTTCTGTTGAGAAATCAGTCGCTAGTCTGATTGGGGAGCCTTTGTAGGTAACTTTCTGTCTCTCTCTGGCCGCTTTTAAGATTCTTTCTTTGTCATTGGTGTTTGCCAATTTAATTATAATGTGCCTTGGCGTTGGTCTTTTGGGGTTCATTTTGATTGGGA
>PVJC01027073.1:0-23549 GCA_004026665.1 Murina feae | reverse complement strand
TGCTGCCTTCTTTCCCACTTCCCGGTGCCGCCAAGGGGTCTGGGGAGCTGCCAAGCAGGACCCCGGCCCCTGCAGCCTTGCTTTCCCACTCCACGATGCCCCTCAAAGGGCCTGGGCAGCCACCAAGCAGGCCGAGACCCCCCCCTGCCGCCTCTTACCTGCTTCCTGGTGCCCTCCAATCCTGCCGCCTCTTTCCCACTCACGGGTCCTGGGTCCTGCGCTGTCCCGCCCTGCAGCCGCTCTGTGCACTCGGGAAGTCCCTCAGCCCGGCCTGTGCCCTCTCGCAGTCTGGGACCCCTCAGGGGATGCCCACCTGCTGGCGTGCCTGACCAGCCTGGGTGAGGGGCTTTAAGGCTGCCCACAGCTCCCATTGACCCAACGTCCCAGCAAGGCTGGCTGGACGCAGGTTCTGGAGTTTTTTCTCCTATAATTGATACTGTTCCTTGAAGGCCTGGGGCTATCTTCTATAATTGATACACTGTTCCTTTAAGGCGGCCTTCTTTTTTTGTTTCTTTTTTTGTTTATTTATTTATTTATTTATTTATTTATTTATTTATTTTTACATTTTTAAAAATTACATAAAGCTTTACAAAGATTAGTACATATATCTCTTTTTTCCCCTGCCCTTTCCCCAGCCTCCCCTACCCCCCAGTGTTTTGTGTCCATTGGTTATGCTTAAATGCTCACACAAAAGTCCCTTAGCTGATCTGTTACCCCCCCGCCCCAACGTCCCTGTCCTTGTTGCTGTAATTTGGCAAACAGACTGTCAAATTAAGGTGGCCTTCTAACTAAGGAAGCCTCCTCTGCCTCACCTCGCAGCGTCTATAATGAAACAATTGTTAATTTTACTGGTTAGGCCGGAGCTGCTCTTTCCTTCAGCTCTGGAGGATTCTATGATTGTTACATTGTTTCAAAACTGCTAGAGGCAGTTTAATCGGAGCTGAGCTGAGCGGGCGCAGCTTCACTTTTGCTCCTGCCGCAATGGAAAGGGCTGTTTACTCAGGTCTGTGCGTGGCGGCCACCATGTTGGCTGGGCTAATTTGCATACAGCCGCTCTGATTGGCTGGTGGGCGTGGCTTACCCTGTCTCGGAGAAACGGTTAATTTTAATATTTTGCTTTTATAGAGTAGATACCTAATGAATATTTAGATAATATAATTTATATTAAAGTTGCATAGATAAAAAAAGAAATTTACATTTTTGCACAATATAGTTTTCTGAGAACCAGTTTGAGAATCATAACATTTTCTTGTAACAATAAAGAGGAACAGACATGAAAGGTGACTGAGATTTTGAAATCATTTTTGATTTTCTGAGAATAAGGGAAAACGCTAAGGAAACAGAAGTAGCGTGGCTTTGTTATTACAGAAAATGTATCATTATTTTGGAAACAGAGTCTGGAGTAGTACATTACATTTTAAAAACAGCATGTTGCACAATCCTTTCACCCTTCTCAGCCAGAGCCCAACCCTGTCACCTCTGACAGTTTAAGCAAAGAAAAGAAAAAAAAAGAAGAAAACTCAGGGACACAGCAGTATGATGATTGCTGGGGGTCGGGGATGGAGGCTGGGGGAAGCAAAAGGAGGTAAAGAGGGAATAAATGGTGATGGAAGGTGAATTGTACATCTGAAACCTGCATAATTTTTTAAGCAAAGTCACCCCAATAGATTAAAATACCATATTGCAGTATCTATATCTTACTCCTTTAAAATATAATTATATTTTGTATCTAGATAAAAAATAGTCTCATTATATCTCATAAAAAATCTAAATGTTTTTTTAACAATTAAGGATATTGTTTTCCACAAATATTTCTCTGGCTGGTATACAAGCATTCATTTTTCTAACTAGAGTGAGTTCCTGTAATTTTCATTAGCAGTAAGATATGCGAGTAAGCGTTTGTGATTTCTATGTGGTAATATAGAAGTGTTCAGGAATTACAGATGGTCCTCAAATATACCATTAAATAGTAATCACCTAACTAAACCTAAGATGAGTCCTTTTTTCTGTAATATCCCCTATACTGATTTAATTTAAGGTTTTACATCTTAATCACACAACATACAATATCAATATTGGTGACAAATACAAACAAAAAGAAGATAAACCAAATGCATGTGCTTCATCTCATTTATTGTTTTGAAATTGGGCCTAGAATATAAAGCAGTATCAGTATATTGCTTTTTCTAGAGGAGTCAGTCTGGCTGAGACTTTTATTTTATTTTATTTTTCATGGACTTTTTAAAACAACTGAATTTATTGGGGTGATATTGGTTAATAAAATGATACAGGTTTCAGGTGTACAATTTTATAATACATCATCTGTATATTGTATTGTGTGTTCACCACCCATGTCAAGTCTCCTTGACTTGGCTAAGACTTTTAAATAAGTGTTCAACAGTGTTTATACTGATAAATAGTCCTGAATTAGACATAGCTTTTCTCTATTTGAGCTGCACTTAAAATTTACTCATTTTTCTTAAAATATTTTGTCTATTTGATGTATTGAATGCTTCTGAATCTCTTTAGTATTTGTTAGTAGAGGAGACATTTTAATAGTGAATTGCTCCTTGCTTTTTATGACTGAATGGTATTCCGTTATATCATACTAGAGGCCCGGTGCACCAGTGGGGTCCTTCGGCCTGGCTTGTGGGATCAGGCTGAAACCAGCTCTTCAGCATCCCCTGAAGGGGTCCCAGATTGCAAGAGGGCACAGGCCAGGCCAAGGGATCTCACTGGTGCACGATCAGGGCTGGGAGAGACGCGGGAGGGCTTCAGGGCATGTCTGGCCCATCTTGCTCAGTCCCGATAGGCCAAACCCCAGCAACAAGCTAACCTACTGGTTGGAGCATCTGCCCCCTGGTGGTCAGTGCATGTCATAGCGACTCATCAACAAGTAAACTGTCTGCCTCCTGGTGGTCACTATACGTCATAGTGAGCGGTTGAGTGGCCTTAGCATATTATGCTTTGATTGAATAGACGACCCAACAACCAGACACTTAGCATATTAGGCTTTTATTATATAGGATACCACATTTTTCTTATTCATTCACCTGTCAGACACTTGGGCTGCTTCCACCTTTGGGTTAGCTCCTGTGGTGAAAACTGGCATACAATGGTACAGCCCATTTTCAGGTTTTTTTTTGACACACACACACACACACCCCTATGGGTGGAATTGCTGATCATACTAATTCTACGTTTAGGATTCTGTGTTTTTGAGGAACCACAGATCTGTTTGGAAGCCATTTGTGATAATTTCTGAACTAAGCTAATGCTCAGGCGTAATTCAGTCAACAAGAAGAGCAATGGGGGCACCTGTGTGCTGAGCACCTCTGCAAGGAGCATAGGTCAGAAGTTCATTGGTTAACCCTGGCTTTGGTTTCTATCACTGAGCAGTGGTTTATTGAAACAGGTTCTGTGCTTCATTGATTTGTGTACATGTCAGAAGGAATAGGAGTCAGGCTATTTGAGAGACAGGAAAAAAAATACAAACTTTATTTCCTTTTTGTGTGCATGCTTTTTCCCCTTGTTTTTGGCTTATTGTGTTATAGGCATTAACTAATACTATATATCACATAGTTTTGTTGTTTTAAATTTCCCGTTTGGCTGCTATAACTAGGAAAATCACCAATTGATTGTAATTGCAAAAGTATTTTTGCTATCATTTTTTTTAAAGCTCTCCCCTCCTTTTCTTTCTTTCTTTTCTTTCTTTCTTTCTTTCTTTCTTTCTTTCTTTCTTTCTTTCTTTCTTTCTTTCTTTCTTTCTTTCTTTCTTTCTTTCTTGTGCTGGTTTTGGTGGGATTTTAAAAGGTCTAATTCTAAAATTAAAATGCATAAGCAGCTTCTAAGTAGGTACCTTGACAATCAACATATTAGATCAAAGGAAGTCATTATACAACCCTCTTCAGAAAATATGGTCTGCCACGTTCTCTATGGGCTTTTGGTAAATTTTACTCTTTTGCTTATGTGAATACTTTTTGCAATAAACACCTTTTTAGTGGTATTTTTTATAACTTGGGTGAGTATATCTATAGAATAAAATCGCAGGAAAAGTGATTGCTAGATCGGAGGGCGTGTGCCTTTAAAGTATAAAGGGATGTCAAATTGCCCTCTTAACTGGCTATACCAGTTTTACAGTTTTCTCAATCTCATCCTAACGCAGGTTTATCAAACGTTCTGGTCTTTTGTCAGTCGAAGAGTACACTCTTTTTCTAGAAGTTGCTCATTTTTTCCTTATCAATTATAAGAGCTCTTTGTGTTAAGTCTTTTGTCTGGTCTACATTGTATTGCATACATCTTTCATTATTGTTTTGTTTTATGCCTTCTGCCTGTGTGTGTGTGTGTGTGTGTGTGTGTCTGTCTATACATATGTGTATATCTATATTTTCTATATCTAGATGCATATATCATACTTATATTTATAATTAAATATCTATCTGAGATGTTATGAATTGCCAGAATATGTGCCTATCCATAAAATACAAATATAAACATGCATACCTAAAATTCAAAGGTTTTGGCATATTACATTATGTTAGTTTTCTGACACCTAATTTTTCATCATTGCTACTGTTAATTCAAATTATCACAGTTCACTCATGAAAAATTTTTTATTGTAGTAAAATGCATATAACAAAATTTACTATTTAAACCCTTTTAAAGTGTAGATAAATTTTTAAATGTTTATTTTATATGGAATGTTAAATGTAAATGACAGAATGTGACTAAGTAAGGAAAACGTGATTGAAGTAGTATTTTCATTAGAAATGAATGTGATTACTTAAATGACTCCAATAAGACTTAAGAGTCAAGAGCATAGTATTTATTTTACTCCAGAAAGGTTTTAAAAAATTTTTCTTGAATAATATTTTCATCACACTAATTAAACTAAAAGTATATGTAAATTATGTCTTAATAGCACAGCTAAATGGTGCTATAGAATACTTCTCAGCAGAAACTATATTAAAAATATATCTAAGCAAGTTTTGATTGATAAACTAAATATAACTGTATTTCTCATTAATATACCTAGAAGTCATTAGGTGACACATTTATTGAACCTTATTTCTGTCTTCAACTGCAGATATGGCAAAAACTGATAAAAGCTTTTGTTGGTGACTTTGTATAGGGTTGACACCACAGTTACGGCTTTCTAGTAGTATAACATTGCATAGGGGCAAGTTCAAATACTCTGGAGACTTAAAATGCTTTATTATACTGAGTTTATGTTGAGAATCTTAAAGGAAAGTTGGTCTCCAAACTACTTTTCTTTCATGTTGGATTTAAGAAAACTTAGTTATAATCAACAATCTTACTGTTACCTGACAATTGCATGAAAAGTCTGCTCTTTACTTAAGCTTTTGGTTATTTACATATACAAGCTCATAATTTTAGAGTTGTTCACAGCCTTTTCATTTTCAATATACACTCTTACCCCAAGAACCGATAACATCTTTTAGACTTACATTTCATATTCCATTGAATATAAAAGTTTTTAAAGTTCATGGGTAAAATTCAGATAATAATGATAAATATATTTAACATTCTAAACATTTATTTAAAGTAATAATATTGAAAGTCTGGGTTTCAACTGGAATATTGTTTGCGTTGTGTGCAGTTATTATCAAGATTCTGAATCTACAGGTGTTTGGCTTCCAGCTTTAAGCTATTTATTTCAGAAGAGAGGACTGTTTTTTGGATCTAGTGTGTCTTCTAGAGTGAGTAGTTCCTCATGAGGCTCAATTTTGAAATACAGTTAAAGCAATAAAGGAAGGCATTCATTTTCATGTTGAAAATGCTTCTAGAGGGAACATTTCCTCATATGGTCCAACTATTAAATGCAGGTGAAGTAAACCCAAAAAGGGAAGCTTGTTTTTTCCAACTATAAAGTAACTGAAGAAATGACTCAGGGCACTTTCTTGTATCAAAACATATTTTTGATTTTTTTTTCTTACGTCTCAAAGTTACATTTTGATTAGCTAATTATTTTCTATAATAAAATTAAATAGTTTGGTATAGTTTGTGAATGATCTGTATTAAGTGCTTTTTTATTGTAACCTCATAGTCAGTCTAATCTTGTGAGAACACTGTTGGCTCTAGCAGAAACAGAGCCCTGTTCTTGGATCTGGCTTTGTATGTAACACCAACTACGTCATTTTCCTTCCATATGTACCTCGTTTCCTGCAGTGTTTCTAGTACACTTCAGACCTTCACATGGTGGGCAGTGTCTGTAGCCCGGAGAACAGTTAGCAAGTACACTAATTGAACTTTTGTGGCCTGGTCTATTCTCCAGGCTTACTATTTATTGATTTAATTGATGCCTGCTGCTTAATCAGAGGTTTTACCCACATGGAACTATTTGATAAGTTTGGCGTAAAATGCAAGATTTGTGAAATGTAAACAATGTTCAGAATATAAGGACCTATAATCAAGACAGACCTCTAGTCATTTGAAAATAGTGCAGCTGCATGAGAAGTAGTTTTCTGTTTGATCTTTCCTCCGTGGACATTTAAAAGTACTGTCTTTATTGTGGTATACACATGCTAATATTTATTATGATAGCTCATCTCTCTCCCCCCATTTTGCTGTTCTTCCCCCACTTCTATGTTGCCGCTCCCTTTATGTACATCTTAATCTGTTTCCTTTTCCCTCTCTGAATATCTTTCTTCTTATTTTTTTCTGATTTTCTTAATTCTGATTTTCTTTTTTAGACTAATCTAAGTCAGACCGTACTGAGTGTACTGCTGAAGCAGCTGGAAATAATCTCTTGGCTTTTGCATTCTTTGGGCAACACAGTTTGGGAAATATGGATTGTATGCCTTTGCTGGCATGTTCTGCTCAGGCTATTCCTGAGGTCTTGCAGCCAGTCCTTTTCTGTTGTATCTGTGGCAGATGATAATTTCTTGAGAGAAATTATGAGTTTTAGTATATGTTTTCTTCAAAACCCAGGAAGTTGTATATTGTTAACAATTTTTAAATATTTTAAAAAATTTTAAACATCTTCTACGGTTGAATAATCTGTTGAGAAGAGGGAATAAAAATTAATATACATTAATAGGATCAAGAACTACGATCATTCCAGATAGTCCTTAGAAAAGACATTGAATTAGCTGGTGATATTTAGAAAAATTATTGAACTTTATAGGATGAAATATTTATGGTAAAATATTGTTTTAGAAGGAGAGCATCAGAACTGATTTATCTTTCACCTCTTAACAGTTTTTCTGAGGTTTTCTTACCTTCGCTTTAGTTTCCACTACGAGGTAGAACTTTTATACAGGTGTGAAAATTCTATTTGTTGTGCAATTTCACAGTAGAAATTAAAAAATTTTAAAGTGTCTAGAATAATAAGTTGAAATGGTTGATTTCTTTCTTCAGCATTGCAGCCATTGTATTTCTTTGGGATTTTCTGACATTTTACAGCTGATCTTTTGGTATACCTTGTGTGTGTATGGATACTATTAATCATGTATATTTAAATGTTTTGAGCATTTGTTACTGGCTGTGTGGTATCTTTTATATGTTTGTAGACAATAACACAGTGTTAAAAAGCCCAGGGCTGAACATCACTTGGGAGTAGTAAGATGCAGATTTAGTATAAGATTATGAAATTTAGGTAAACACTCTGTTTCAATACTGCTTGTATATGTTTAATATCATATGTCTAAATGTTGGGGTGGATTTATTTTTTCTGTCATTTTTGTATATAACAGAAAACTACTTAATGGGATATAAAAGAAATAGTTAAGAAACATCAAATGCTTTTAAACCTAATTTTTTCTGTCCTCATTTGTTGGCCTGATTTTAATGTTTCTACACCTTTACTCCCTGTTAGAGTTACAAGGGTAGGACCACATCTGTCACAGTGTTTCAACCTCAAACACGCTCTGTTGCTTTTCTAAGAGAATGCATTCCATTCATGCAGCACCCATGAAGACTCTTTCCAAGTTTGTCATTAAAAACAAACAAATTGTTTTCACCAAAAAATAAAAAGATTTGTCCTTATGTGCAGATCCATTGTATGCCCCATAAATCTACTTCTTCTGTTACAGTTAATCAGGCAGCAAAAGAAGACACCATGGTTTTGAAGATTGGCTCTGTTGCTATGGCTCCCCAGGCTGACAATCCCCTCGGCAGATCTGTCCTCAGGAAGGACATTTACCAGTAAGTTTATTTTCTTACGTTCAGTCTTGCAGCATTTTCATCCTGCGAAGAAGTACGCTGATCGCTAAAACTTGCTTGGTGTGGCCTGTAGAAATACTTTTCATTTGGGATCTTTTGATATTTAAAACCAGGTTTTTCTGATTTTCTTCAGTTGTGGGTTTTTAAATTCATTCAGACAAATCAAGTATTTCTGTGAAGTGTTGATGAATAACAGAATGTAAGTACCAAGTCACTATAAAACTGAAGAAGCGCAGTTTGGAAAATTCAAGCAGACTTTAAATTTGACCAAGTTTCTGATCATATAAGAAAATGAGGTCTTCTCAAGAACAAACCCTGTTGTAGTCACATTTTATAAAACTGAAGAAGCATTTTTTAATTTAACTATAAGCAATTATTTGAAATGTAGGACTATGGATGTCATATGGATAAAAGCTGTAAAAACGAAGTTCTAAAGAGAAATTTCACAGTAAACACTTTCTGTGAAAATGCTATGCTCTGGATTTTGTCGCCGAGTATTTGCAAACCACACCAAGCATATATGAACAACTAAACTGGTGAACATATGTAATCAACATGATAAAAATAATATATCATTTGGACTGAGGTTGGCACTGCTGCCAGACATAAAAGTGCAGTTGCAAATAAACCAAGCAAGACAAGTCACAGAAATGCAGATGAACAAGTGTCTTAGTCTTCCTGCTGGTCTGTTTTTCAGATGTCTGCCTCACTCTTTTAAAAAATAAATTTCTACTATTTTGAACGTTACTGCTAGGAAAAGATTCTCATGTTTGTAATGCATTTACCACCTACCTACAGGGTGATAGCCACTTTAAGTGGGGGATTTTATTTCCTCAAATTTGTCTGTTATTAGCGTTGATATTTTTTTCCTTCGAATGACATATCATTTTTTTCTTACATTAATTTTTTTGTTAGCTTACAGTATTCATTCCTTAAATAAGTTTTTATGTAAGCTTATGTAAAACCTTATGATGCCAGAACTGAAAGAGACTTTAGGAATTATCTAATTCAAGCTTATTCTATAGATTAGGAAACGGAAGACACAAAAGAATAGTTGTCTCTAGTCAAATATTGATAGAGCCAACATCGCAGCTCATATTTTTAGAGTCCCTCCGTATCTAAGAAAATGATTAAGTAGAATCCTTTCTGGATGAAAATAATTGGATTTTCTAACATTTAGAAGTTCTTTCAGGTGCATTTATCTTCTCTTTTCACTTTGGGGAAGTAAGCGGTTCTCAAAACAAGCCCTGCTTTACTTTTGGTGAAATATGTTTCCCATTAAAAGACCCTTTCACCATCAATAAAGTGAACTCGGAGACACTTCCTTTCCTCCTCTGCTCTCCTCTCACTGCCCTCAGCCTTCCTCCGTGTGATGTGGCCTTCATATTCCTGCTCTTGTGCTTCCTTCCCTTTGTCCATCTTGAACTCTTTCTCATTCTCTCTCCTTGTTTACTTTCCCTACTTGCTTCATACCCGTTTTTCCTTACCTTTGTGTATCTTTCTTCATTCTTTACCTTTTCACTTTTTGTGTTTTTCTTCCTTTTCTTTACTTTTCCCCTCCTCTCTTTTTTTCATTGCCTTTTCTATTTTGCTACTTTTCTGGATATGTTTTATAGAATAGGAATATAAGGCCAAAAAAAATAAATTGTCAAAAAAATGTATTATCTCTTTAGAACTTCAGTGTCTCACACAAAAGACATAAAAATTTACACAAAAGTACATAACTAGGTATTTAATGTTTATAAAATAAATTCTCTTTCTTTTTTTATAATTGACAAAACCAAGAGATAGAGAATTTTTACATATTTTGCCAAAGGCATATACTTAACTAATGACAGAATATTTCAGAATCTATTTCTTACTAATTTCTTTCAGAATTCTTTTGAATTCATTTTTCTATCACTTAGTTTCTTGCCCTACCTATAAAATTTAGTTATTTTACTCTCTTGCTCCTTTTCCATATGATTTTACTTCTTCTTTCTTTTAATCTGTTCTTGGTGTTTTTCTTTCTGTCTTGGTTTTTCTAACTTTCTCAACCTGTTAATGGCATCTGTCAAAACCCACAGCTAACATAGTTGATGGTGAAAGACTGGATACCTTCCTCTTAAGGCCAGGAACAAGAAAGGGATATCTGCTCTCCCCACTTCTATTTGGCATTATACTGGCGGTTCCAGCGATGGCAGTTAGGCAAGAAATGAAATGAAAGACGCCAAATTGTAAGGAAGATATAAAACTATGTCTTTTTGCAGAGATGTGATTTTACATATAGAAAATTTTAAGGAATTAATTCACTGAAAAACTATTGGGCAAATAAGCAAGTTCAACAAAGTTGAAGGATAAATCAAGTGTAAAAATAAGTTCAGAATAACAGTGAGCTATGAACAATCTAAAAGTGAAATTAATGAAATAGTTTTATTTATGATAGCATAAAAAAGAAATACCTATGGATAAATTTACCAAAAGTATTGTGAAAATTATACTCTGAAAACTACAAAAGATTGTTCCAGGAAACTAAAGAATGTCTTAAATGTGTGTGTGTGTGTGTGTGTGTGTGTGTTAAGGAATATTTCTACTATTTGGGAAGACATAGTTGAGAAGACAGTGTTGGGTGGTATCAGTACTTCTCTAAATCATTTACAGACTCATCACAATGCCAATCAAAATTCCAGCCTAGCTTCTTTGCAGAAATTGACAAGCTGGTCCTAGAATTCAGATGGAAATTATTCATATGGAAATTCAGGGGACCCAGAATAGAAGAGCAAAGTTGAGGGACTCAGACTTCCTGATTTTAAAACTTATGACAAAAGTAATTAAGATATTGGAAAAATGGCATGAGGATAGACACATAGGACAATGAATAGAATCAATAATCCAATCAACCATCACATTTATAATCAATTGGTTTTTGATAAAGGAGGCAAGATAATTCATTGATAAAGAATTGTCTTAGAAATAATAATCTTTTCAATAAATGGTGCTCAGACTATTGCATAGATGATACCATACACAAAAATGAACTAAAAGTGGATCAGAGCTCTAATACGAGAGCTACAATTCTGAAACTTATAGAATAAAACGTAGGAATAAATCTTTGTTACTGTGGGTTAGATTATGGTTTCTTAAAAATGACACCAAAAGTCCAAGAGAAAATAGGAAAAATAGATAAAATGGTCTTCATCAAAATTACAAACTTCCATGCTGCAAACAACTTTATTAAGAAAGTAACAATGCACAGAATGTGAGAAAATATTTACAACTCATATATCTAATAAGAAACATGTAATCAGAATATAGGAACTTTTCAATTCAATAATGGAGGAGTGACCCAATTTTTAAAATGGGCAAAGCATTTGAATAGATATATATCCAGAGAAGATAGAAACATGGCCAGTAAGTGTGTGTGAAGATGTTCAGCCCAATTAGGAGGGAAATGCAAGTCAAAATGATACCCAGTAGAGCGCCTATAATAAAGAAGATAACACATGTGGAGAAATTGGAGCCCTCAGACATTTCTAGTGAGAAGGTAAAATGGTGCAGCTGCTGTGGAAAACTGTTTGGCAATTCTTCACAAGTTTAAACATAGAGTTACCATATGATGCAGCAATTCTACTCCTAGGTATGTACCCAAGAGAATTGAAAACATATGTCTACATAAAAGCATGCACAGCAATGTTTATAGCAGCACTATTAATAATAACCAAAAGTAGAAACTACCCAAAGGTTAATCAACTGACGAAGGGCTAAACAAAATGTGGTATATTCATACATTAGAATAATATTCTGACATAAAAAGGAATGGATTATATGTTATAACATGGGTCAACCTTGGAAACATGCAAACTGAAAGAAGCCAGACGCAAAAAGCCACATATTATATGGCTCCATTTATGCGAACGGTCCGAGATAGACAAATCCATAGAGACAGAAAGTAGAATAGTGATTGCTAGGAGGGGAGAGAGGAATGACTGCTAATAGGTATAGGATTTCTTTTGGGGGTGATAAAACTATTCTGGAATTAGGTAGTACTGATGTAAACTGGGATTCACACTGAATGCTTGTCAATAAATGATGTATAGTGAGTACAATGAGAGTATGCCAAAACACTGAATTATTCATCTCAAAAAGGTAAATTTTATGGGGTATCAATTATATTTCAGTACAGCTGATGAAAAAACATATATATCAAAATTGATGTTACAAAAAGGTCTAGAGAAATTACAGAGAGAGAAATGCCTTTTTTCTTTTTTTTTTTTTTTTTAGTTAAGACTGGGTGCTCTTTTTTAAGTCTGGAATTTTTTGCCTTGTCTGGCTATAAGCTGAGGGACTTTGTTGTGGAAAGAAGAAGGCAAATGACATTTCTCAGTCATGAGGTCTAGAGTGACATATTAGACTCTGGAGGGAAACCAAACACAGTCAGCCCTCCACTGTGCTTTCTGTGAATGTTGGGTGGAGAGAGGACCCTGGGAAGAAGAATATGAGTTTCTTAAAGTTTCACTTTCCTACGAAGACAAAGCCATGGTAGAGACACATGGTTCAGTACAGCAGCCACCCACTCCATGTGGCTATTCTGCTTTTGAAATGTGGCTAGTACAAATTGAGAAGTTTTGAAAGCATAAAATATATACAAGATTTTGATGGATTAAGAAGAAAACAAAGTAAAATATGTCATTTAAAATCTTTATATTGGTTATACATTGTGAGGACAATATTTTAGATCTGTTGAGTTAAATATATTATTACAACTATGTTCCACCTTTTTTTTTTTTTTTTTTTTTTTTTGGAAACCTTTCCCTCATTGTGACTGCTGGCAAATTATTTATTTAGAAGGCCCGCATTTGTGGTCTGCATTATGTTTCTATCAAGCAGTGCAGCACTGTTAAGAGAGGCCTGCAAGAAACACGGGATAAGTCTCACCCTTGAGTGGTTTGAAGTCAAAGGTGAATTCAGTTGCAAGTTGCAAATACAGCCAGTACAGAAGAAACATATTACCTTGGAAGGAACAGCACAGGAAGCGTGGCACACTCAAGACCTCACATTTGGAGATGAGCAAACTTCTAGGGAACAGGGAACCATTCTTCAGCTACTTGGCCTATCGTGTCAGAGGGAGTAACTTCATTCCTTCTGAAGCTCAGAATAGAACTAGGATTGTTAAATTAGTGGGTATTATAACAACACTAGTTAGAGCTCAATAGAATGAAGATCTTTCCAATTGTAATAGCCTAATAATAAACGGGCCTATTTGTTTATTAGTCATTATTTACAAATGCTTATTGGGAGCCTACTGTGCACAAGGCACTGTTTTAGGTATTGGGTGTACATTAGTGAACAAGACAAAGAAAAATTCCTGCTCTCATGGAGTGTGCTTTTAACGAGGGGGAGAGACCATTACAGATTAATGAATAGGTATACTGGCATATTAGAATATCGCAAGTATTAGGGAGGCAACATAGCAGGGAGGAGTTGGGAAATGGCAGTTAACGGTGGACAATAGGCCTAACCAGAGAGGACGCCTCACTAAGAAGGTACAGGATCTTGGGCAGGAGCGTGCAGAAGCCAGTAGCAGCAAAGCAGCCACGTGCCCGGGAACTAGTGGGCTGTGAGGCAGGCATGGAAGAGCTTACAGGCCATTCTGAGAGGTGGGCTGTTGTTGAGTGAGATGTAGTTGTGGGCTAAACTGAATTTTTGAAATAGTGCTTTTGTTGACCAAATATCTGCCTGCAGAAATGAAGGCATCGCCAGCAGGGACTAACGGTACAACCTTAGAAAAGAGGGGAACGAGTCATTTCAAAACACAGGGAGTGATTGGTCAGTGAAACGCATGGAAGTGTGATTCTGTGCTCCAGAAGAGTCGCGTTAAGGATTGTTCCTGTGTAACTGAATATGTGGTATGAAGTGCTTTATTATTGAAGAGGTTGCCTTTGTTTTATCAGTTGAGAAGCCCTCAGAGGGGTTGATCAGAGAAGTGACTTCATTTATATGTAAGCAGATAATTCAGGCCAACATGTGAATAAAGACTGCAGGCAGGGAAGGCAAGGTTTTGTTACTTGTGATAAACATGGCAAGAGATGATGGTGGTTTGGCCCAAGGCAGTGGCTGTGGAGGTGGTGAGAAGCAGTCAGATTCTGGAGCTGTTCTAGAAGTAAAAATGGAATAGATATATATCCAAAGAAGATAGAAACATGGCCAGTAAGTGTGTGTGAAGATGTTCAGCCCAATTAGTCAGAAGGGAAATGCAAATCAAAATGACACCCAGTAGATAGGGAAAATTGCAGAAGGGTTGCACATGGGATTTGAGGCAAAGAAGGCAACTGGAAGGATCAGATTCGTTCACTGAGGGAAAGAAAACTGTTAGGATATGGTTTGGGGTTGGTGGAGATGAGGAGTTTATTTTTTTAATGCTGGCTATTTCAGAAGGTAGTGAGTGCCCGTCATTCATGTTGCAGAGGCCAGTCAGGAAGGCCACATAGGAAGCGTTGATGTATGTTGAATTAGACCAGAGCTTCTTAAATCAATGTGCATACCAACCATCTGTGGGTCTTCTTAAAGTGCAGGTTGTGGCGTGGGAGCTCTGGAATGAGGCCGAAATGCCACTTTTCCACACCCAACCTAGTGTGAGGCGTGACCCTGATGCTGTGTGGTTCTGATGTGCTGCTTCAAAGCCCATACCTTGTGGAGCAGATCGGATCGGTGGTTCAAAACCTTTCGTAAAGAGAGGATTTAAAAAACATATATTTTTAATAAATGCCAGTAATTTTTAATGCTCCATGTGCAAATACTGTGAAAGGCTCAACAAATGAGTGCCCTTGACTCCCAGGCTCTCCTCCTCCCTAAGCCCTCAGTGCAGTTCCTTAAAGCCAGAATTTTCAGTTGACAGCAGTTGTTAATTTTCAGAATCTATAATCTAGAAAATGTAAAATAACAAGACTTCTGTTAACTTGCAGCTTGCATGGACTTGTACTTTATTACTCTCAAAAGCATCTGAACCACTAGAAAACAACAACTTATATAACATTATTTATTAAGTGTTTATGCTCAGCTCTCTATCCTCCTGAGCCCCCCTTAACCTTGTACCCTCTTGCACTGCCACTCCTTGCCTACTCACCTTCCTGGTTTACTTCTGCTAGTCATGGACCAGAGGATCTGGGATTCTCCTCTTCTGTGATGTGTTCCACCATTTCCCTGACTTATGCATAGTCTGGCCTGATAGTTTTTCCTTTATTTTTGACAAACCTTATGCCTATGTGATAATGAAGATTTTTGTGTTTCTCAAATGAGAAGCAGAGAGTTATAAAGGCAGACATTCACTAATCCTTTTTGGTGCGTTCAGTACTTAATAGATTTGAATCTAGTACTGGATTTATAACAGAGCAATGTATCTCAGAGGGAATGCATGGGTGGGAAGAGATCAACCAAAGAGCTTATACGCATATTTATATAATCCATGGGCACAGACAATAGTGTGGTAAAGGCCTGGGATGGCAGGGAGGGGGCACTAGAAGGGATCAATGGGCATAAAAGGAGACATATGTAATATTTTGAACAATAAAGATTAAAAAAATAAAATCACACACTCACATTATTGTACCTGAGAACTTATAAAAGGAAAACTTTGTTTCAGTGAAATAGCTACTAGAGTGGTCAGTAAAGAACAAATTTATTATTACCAATAGGAAATTGAAATTATTGTAGCTAAAATGTTCTTTGTTAGCATGCAGATTACAAAGTGATTCACAATTCAACACTACTGTGTGAATTATAATATTGTAGGTGTTTTAGCTTTAATATACCATTTCGAAACATCACTTGATGATAGCAGCTCTCTATTCAATGTCTGTCATAGTGCTCAATTTTTAACATGACAAAATCTCTTTTAGCCTAACATTCATGATCTGACCTAAACCTATACTTCACCTCATACTACTGATTGCTTTTTTATGTAAGATACTTATTCCTATTAAACAATTTGTTTACTCTCTAGTGCTTAGTATGTTCTTTTCTGCGGCCCTAGTTCATGCACGCAATTTCAACTTTCTTAAAGTACAGCTTTCTTCCAGCTCAGCTTTTCAAATAGTTTTGGTTATAAAAACTGTATATTGTGTTAAGTTTTGGGTCCTTTAAAAACCTTTTTCTTTGGTGTTCAACATCATTAATTTAAATAATTCTTAAGAATCACTCCTGTCTTGTAATGTCTCACTTACGTCCTCTCTTTTTGAAACTTCATGATCATTTTACCTAGAAGTAATTTTCCCGTTCTTTGGCCTTCTGTTCTGCAGTTGTGGTCTGAGCAGCATAGGTAGCAGCAGCAGTGATATTGATAAGATCTATTGAGAGCTTCCTTTGTGTCAGGGATTCTGCTTGATGCTTCACAATAAGCATGAGAGTCAGATATTATGATTATCTGTATTTTAAAGACAAAAAATGGAGCCTTAGACATTAAATCATTTCTCCTGGGTCAGATCCCTTAGCCCATGCTCTTTACCACTACTTGCTACTACTTGCTGCCAGTCACTGAGTTTCTAGTAAGACAGACTGGCTTTAATTGAACTAATGTGGAGTCAACAAGTATATAACATTAAGTTGGAAACTGTTTTGAAGTTTCACATTTGTATTCTATTAAATGTTATTGTTGTTGTGATATGTGTGTTTTGGGGCAACATTCTTAAGAATGAGTAAGTAGAAAAAACTACTAGGTATCAATTTTGCATTTTCCTTAGGTTCCCTAAAACCTTCCAGTTTGGTTGGACTTAATATTATGGATATTAGAAACATAATTGATAATGAAAACTCTTATAATCCCAGTGTTTTGAGTTCTCTGGCTCTTGCTATTGAACATACAGTATATTTTAAAAGGATTTTCAATTATGTTATACTTGCTACTGCATTTGATCTACAGAAAATTACTACTACCTAGCTAATGACTTTGCCATCAAATTTTTTTTCTTCTTGTCATCAAACTTTTTCTCACGTCTATTATGAACTCCAAAGTGAGTCATGACCAGATATACATATTAACATAGATTGTCTGATTAATAAACTCAGCATATTTTTATTTCTTGAGATATTTTAAATCATAAAACATAAATGTTTACAAATCTTTCTGATTTTAAATTAGTATAACTTATTACTATAGTTTTATCTCAGTTATGAAGAGGAGATAAATGTAAACTTTTTTTTCTTCCCAGATTATTCTTATATATCATTTTTCTCGAAATTGTGTTGAAAATACTAATTTTATTAACCTAAAACAACTGTGTACTATTGGTTCACATGTATTCTTCATACACCAAAATTATATCAAAGTTGAATAAGTATATCATGAAGAATGTTTCTTCTTATAACTTGGGCTTTTTCCCCCTAATCATGTGCCATTGAGAAATATTGTGTGTAAGTTATATATTTGAAA
The DNA here is from genome assembly GCA_004026665.1 of Murina feae. NCBI lineage: Eukaryota > Metazoa > Chordata > Mammalia > Chiroptera > Vespertilionidae > Murina > Murina feae. Next base: position 5,962 of record PVJC01027073.1, on the reverse strand, counting down.
ATAAGGTTTACAGTTAGATATATAAATTAAGCTATTTAAGATTATATATTGACTCCTTATATCTATTATATTATTTAAATATGCACAGAGTCCTTTAATACCTACTCTAAAAGTTTATTTCTAAAAACTAAACTAATGATGTCAACAATAAAACTTCATACTTTTTCCCAAAATATTTTACTTGTTAAAATAATTTTAAAATATGTAAAACAGAATGTTTGTCTTTTGTAGTATTTTTAATTACAAAGTTTCTTAACTTTCATCTTTTACTTGAGAGAACTATATGCTTTTGTTAATTGGATATTTGTGAACTTCTGCATAAAGCTTTTGGTTCATACCATAAATATTTGTGGGTCTTCTGATGTCCCTTATGGGATTTTATCTGTGACTAATTTATCCCATAGCTCCTTAGAAACTTTGTCAGTTGTTGAATTTTTCATCCATTTCTTCTTTGCAGACATTTGCTAATCCTTTTTAGTGCATTCAGTACTTAATATACTTGAATCTAGTATTGGGTTTCAGTTTCCATAGAGAATTTTATTCTCTTAAATATTGTTTATAAGCATGATATGAAAAATTCATAGTAATTTTACCAAATATTTAAAGACATTTTTAAAGAAATAAGTTTTTTGACAGGTATACCTTATTGTGGCAGTTTAATTCATAGAATTTTACCTTTAAAGCGTTATAAAAGTTAGGGGAACTGATTTATTTTTACTCTTAGAAGACTGTTTTTTTTTTTTTTTGTAGTAATTTTAATTACAAAGTTTCTTAACTTTTATCTGAGTTAACTTAAATTTTGCATCTTATTTTACATGTATATTTAACAATATATATAGGCTCTCACAATTGTTAATTGAAGCATATGATCAATAGAAATTCATAGATGAGATTAAGTTCTTTCATAGATGAGTTTAACATTGGCTCCCAGATACACTAAAAATTAAATTCTAAATATCTCCGTACTACTGGGCCACCCCTTCCAACCTTTAATTTCTTCCTGATTTTCTTTCTATTTATATGTTCTCAAACGAGCATTGTGTTGGTTTTTGGCAAGGTATATTTCATATCTAGTGACATTAGGTTCCTAATCCTATAATGCTTAGTCTTGGTTTCAAATAACTCCCTTTTAGCAAACCAGAGAGATTGGGATAGTAGGTATTTGGAGTAACTTGCCTGAAAGTTTTGTTTGAAATTCTATTGGCAGACTTTTAGTCCCTGTCATGTTCTTCAGCTGATCTAGTGTGAAGGCTTTGGATTTATATTTGGCCCTCACCAAAGTAACTGCGTCTTTTGTGGCTTCCTGTAGCAGGATGTAGGTTTCCATGAATGTGCTTCTATTTGCTGCCAAAAGCTACCTCAATAACAGTGTTGAAAATGACTGTAACTTCTACTGTCATAAATTGTGGAATGTTATCTTAAATGCATTTAACCCTTTTTATTGATATTTTTGATACTTTCCTCTAGAAATTCATGTTGGAAAGAAACTAAAGAATAATAGAGAATGTTTGGATTCCACATCATAACAGCTTTTTATTATTAACTTTGAAAATCTTATATTGTTGCACATACATCCTGGTTATATACACTGGATATATAATATCTTATGCATTACTGATTTTGTATATTGGTTGAAGCACCAGCATTATCATGTGAAATTATTATCCAAACACCACTGGGTTTAACGATAAGTGAGAGAAAGCATATTATACTTTAAGATGCATCTCCAGGGTTTCTGGAATATGATGAGTGTTCACCAGAAGCACCTGCATACAAAACAGAGCTTTTAAAAACAGTGAAACATTGTTTTACTCTTTAAATGTCTGATGTAAAGGAAAAATTACATTTTTGTCAGTAATAACAGGATTAAGTATTTTTAACTAAAGAGTACCCTGCATGTTTATTCCTGCAGTTATTCCTATAATGTACCATACTCATTATCTTAAAAGGAATAAACAGTTGAGATGATAGAAGGATGGATGATAGATAGATAGATAGATAGATAAATAGATAGATAGATAGATAGATTTTTGACCAGCTTTGACTCTAGGAAACTTGTAAATGTGAGCTGTAGTGTTGGCTTTGTAATAGCAATCTATGGAAAACCCATTTCACCCTGTGTCTATTTTCAGTCAAGTTCTCCTTATCCTCTCCACAAATATAAAAGCTAATTAGAAAGCAAGTTGGCAAGTAAGCATCTATCATTCATTTAATATGTATTAATTAATTATAAGTATCTCTACCCATTTAATAATAAATTAACTCTACTCATTGTGTAAGAGCTCTTGCTAACCACTAATAAGATGCTACCTTTCAAAAATTCTTATAATTTTCATAAGAACAAGTAAATTATTATTTTCTAAAGTACCAAATTAAATAATAATTATTAAATATACATACTTTGTTTCTTATTTTATTTGGTGTCCTCTGAGGTCACTGTCCTAAAATAAACAGTACAATTTTACCTGTTTTATGCACTAGAAGCATTTAGCCTCTGTTTGGAGACCATGTATTTTCTATGAAGACGGGTGTTTTCTCCGTCTGAAACACCTCCTTGCTCATCCTTACTGACGTTAAGCTTTAAGCAAAAACTAGATAACCTGAAGGTCATCGCACATTAATAAAGGTACTGAAAATACAGCAGTGATTGCAAAAACGGATTAAAAAAAAATAAGCGCATAGCTAATTTTTTCTGATTTGTACTTTTTCATATCTATATTTTAATGAGTTTTAACTTCTATACAGGAAAGTGTAGTAATCATTTGTGACAGCTTGATGAACTTTTACATGAGGATAAAGCCATGTTACCACCACCTGGCATCCCAGAAATCTTTCTTTCGAGTCCCACAGTTACACAGTGTGGAGTAACTGCACCACAAAGTTAACCAGTGTTCTGAGCTCTATAAACATAAATTAGTTTTGTCATAGCTAAATGTAAAAATGAATTTTTAAGTTGTGAACTTTTTCTCAGCATAATTCATTATATATAAGTTTATTTGACTTGGTTTCTGGGCCAATGTCAAATCTTACAGTTCAAAATAAAAATTATTTTGATCAGAATTAAAGTGTACTTTTTAAATTCAGTTGTTATACCTTCATATCAAACAGCATATTCATCTACTGTGATATTTTCCATGCAAATCACTAATGAATATAAGCAAAAAATAAAAACTGTATATATAAAGATTAAAATTTTTTATTAATAAACATCTGCACTCATTAAATTCCTAGAATACATATTAATAAATGATGATAATGTGGGCTTTAAACCAATTTCTATGAACTTTGTTTGCTATTACAGTTATTTAATGCACATTGCCATGTGCTTGTGTGTGTGGCATTCGTATGCCATAGAATAGTAGCTTCTCTCGAAAGGGAAGTAATGCTTTGTATTCCAGGACTCCAGTGTCCTCTAAGTGAACTGAAGGTCGTCCAGGTATGGGTTTGATAAACTGACACAACAGTGAAAAGCATTCCTGTCCCATGTCAGCTTATCAAACACACTGTGGACAGCAGGTCTTGGGCGTTTGAATACATTCCCAGTCATTTAAGTTCTGAATAGAATTTACGAAGCTTGTGTTTAGTGAAACACAACCTCAGTATTTCCAGGTGATTTTAAAGAACACCTGTTAAAACTGAGGTATAGTACCACTAAACTTTAAGAATTATCCACAAACTAGAAAAAAACACATACATGGTTATAGAAATACAATGTCATTTGTTCAATTTGGTGTTGGGAATAGATGTTAATGAAGTACACAGTAAAGTAATGACTTAATATTGTGTTATTCTGGTAAAGAGTTGCAAAGTATGCTGAAAACATATTCATATTGTGGAATAAAACACTGAAATCAAGTATGTTTTGATTTCTTTTTCTATCTTAGTTTATATCACAATCAGTAACCCCCCCCCGAAAGTTATCTTTAAATCTGAATCACCCACTATATTTTCCAACTTCATTTAATTATTTTATTTGAAAATGTTTATCCCCAGAAATTTAACTGCCTTCATTTTGAATAGTAACCTGAATCATTTGTATATTTTCGAGGTTAAGTTTGATAATATTTAAAAATGATTATTTAAAAATTTATTCTTAGTGCTGTAAGTATATTCTGGTAAAAAGCTAACTTAAAAGGTGATGTAGGTGAAAACATGTTTACTCATACAATATTTAACTGTTTTTACAATTGTTTATAACAAAATCGTTCAATTTGTAACATTATGGGTGAATTTTTCCAATTCTATATCACCCACAATGCGAAAACATAGTTTCTAGGGTTACTTTCTACCCCTTTTACCCTTCCAAGAAGAAACATCATCATGCAGTTCCAGTACCTCGTCAGTGGAGCCTGGTGTCCGCGCCGCAGGTAGAAGCAGTGCAGCGGCGCCCAGCTAGCTGCTCTTCTCCTTGGAGAAAATTTTGCAGTATCTTAGAGCTTTTTTTAACAAGGGACTATTTTTAAATGTGTCCGGTCACCTCAAAGGCTGTGTAGGGCATTTCCTGCCAGTAGGATTAGAGGAAGGAAGCACCAGGCCAAAATGTTTGATGTGTGATGTACTGTAATTTCTTTCATGTGTTCAGTGGCTTTTATATGTTGATCAATGTTCTGCTACCAATTGTGACCCTGGTGTGGTCCAGCACATTGATGTTAGACCATCCTTAATGTATAGGGTCATTAACTATACCTAGCAGCATTATTATAATTAAGGATGCTGGGGGTTTTTTAATAACCACTTCTCATTTTCATTAAAGTATTTACTTTTCATAATTGGATAATCTTCCTAGGGACAGTGATTCTCATGAAAGAGATGATGCAGTATTAGAGACTGCCGGTGCTCACAGTACTATAGATAGAGGCTCTTTAGTTCCTTGTTTTACCTTGCATATCTGGTCTTTCAATCAACATTTTCTTCCCTCAGCCTCCTGTGGGCATACAAAGTTCAAGATGGAAACTAGCTGTATAATGTCATTTTCCTGGAGGCTGCAGGGGTGTCTTACAGGCATTGACAAAATCACTCCCAGCAATGTTACATTCTTTAAAGAAACAGAGTTGATGATTCCTCATGGTCTTTACTATTCTAAGATCACATTGAAAAGCAGTGAAGGTGCTAAATTGCTATAGGTTTAGGCTGTTTTTTTTTTAAACAAAAATGAACAACAATTTCTGTTTATAGTGACAAAGATTTGATAACAATCTAAATGCTCAGCTGTAGACAGTTGGCTGATATCATCTAAACTAATAAAAGCGGAATAGTAAAATTAACCGTTTCTCCGGGACGCCCACAGCCAATCAGAGCGGCTGTATGCAAATTAGCCCAGCCAACATGGCGGCCGCCACTCACGGACCTGAGTAAATGTTTAGGCAGCATCCGTTGCAGCAGGAGCGAAAGCAAAACTACCTGCTCGCTGGCTCCTTAGCCTTTGGCCTGAAGCAAAACACACATTTGCAACAATTAAGTGTAACAATTGTTTCATTATAGAAGCCGCAAGGTGAGGCAGAGGAGGCTTCCTTAGTAAAAGGCCTCACCTTAAAGGAACAGCATCAATTATAGGAGATAAACTCCAGCCAGAAACCTGCGTCCAGCCGGCCTTGCTGGGACGTTGGGCAATGTGGGGAGCCTGAAAGCCCCTCATCCAGCCTGGTCAGGCACGCCAGCAGGTGGGCATCCCCCGAGGGGTCCCAGACTGTGAGAGGGCACAGGCCGGGCTGAGGGACCTCCCGAGTGCACAGAGCGGTCGCAGGGCGGGACAGCGCAGGACCCAGGACCCGTGAGTGGGAAACAGACGGCAGGGTTGGAGGGCACCGGGAAGCGGGTAAAAGGTGGCAGGGGGTCGGCAGCCGGCTTGGTGGGCTTCCCAGGCCCTTGGAGGGGCATCGGGGAGCGGGAAAGAGGCGGCAGGGGGTTGGCAGCCTGCTTGGTGGGCTTCCCAGGCCCTTGGAGGGGCATCGGGGAGCGGGAA
>PVJC01027072.1:0-23528 GCA_004026665.1 Murina feae | reverse complement strand
TGGGGCTGGGGGCAGGTCCCCAGTGATGACACACACACACACACACACACACACACACACACACAGAAGGCACCTGGCAGACTGGGGCCATCATAGGACATCCACTGAGGGGTCCCAGACTGTGAGAGGGCACAGGTCGGGCTGAGGGACTCCCTCCACGCCGAGTGCACAAATTTTTGTGCACCGGGCCCCTAGTTATCAAATAAAATTCATAAAGACAAAGATCAAAGTTTGGTTTTAAAGATAGAATCTGTGACCCTTTGTATAACCTTATACTCTTTACTTTCATTTCTAAGTCTACCATAGAATAAAGTTTAAAGGAAACTCTACTTAAAATCCACACTCTTTGGTTATCTCTTTTCTATATATGAAATAAAAGTAATATTTGCCTCCGATCTTTCTTCTGTATGAGAATTTTCAGTGATACATATGCAAAAATAAAAATCTCAGACCATTATATAAGCACTCCTGGCAAGAAATCTATATTGCACATTGTTAAGAGAGATTGTTAAGAGATCTTTGAACAACTATAATGTCTTACACTATTTTTGAATGAGATGTTTCAAGTGAGAAAATAAAACAGGATTGCATAAAGAGGGAGAAGGGTAGAGAGTTGCAACTTTTATATCTTACCTAAAATCTCTTTATACTATACCACTGGATACAAATCACTCCAACTTGCTATACTGAGAACAGATTTAATCAAGATTTTGTAAGAAAATATATAGTGCGATATTTTAAACATCCTATTTGCATTGTTTTTATCAGTAAAAGAAAGACCAAGGGATTGACAGAAAATATTTATAGCTTTCCCAGAAAACTCACAGTAACACTTCAGTGTTCAATAACCTTGTTTTATAATCACTTGCTCTTTATTTAGCAAATATCCATGAACTTTGGTGTAATCATTGTTTTGACAAAACTAAAACTAATTATCTAAAATTAATTACCTAAAACCAAATTATTCGATCAATACTCAAACATACAAAGAAAATGCTGCATTTTTATTTCTTGCTATAAATGCAATCTTCTTTCCAAGGTCTCACCCATTTTGCCCATTTCGGTAGCTATGGAAAACCATCAACTTGATAATTAATAATATCCTAGACATTCTCGTGTCAGTCTTGTTTTGGAAAATATTCAATCAATGATAAATTTAACTCCCTGATGAATTATTTCTCCCTTCCCAAGATGGTACCTCCCTTCCCAAGATGGTGTCCAAGAGGAAAAACCTTTAATATAACATCTTAAAGGTTTGGGGGCCCTTTCTTTGGTGTGTGGGACCCTAACTTTGTGCGTACCATTTTGCTGGCCGTCAGAGCACAGTGCACGAGGTCCTTGGGTTTGTGCTGTTTTATCCAAAGTGCAATTAGTCAGGCTCCTTCCATGTTCCTGACAAAGTCCAAGGCTAGTGGGACTTGTCAAAACCTCTCCTGGCTGTCTTGACACCCACTTGCCTTGACATCCCCTGGTACTTTGGTTCCCTCTTGAAAGCTGGCTCTGTTTCTTTCAAAATCCTGCTGAGAAAGGGCAGAGGAATAAAGAAATGTGCTCTGGCATTCAGCACAGCCTAGAGCCTTGCCATTTCACCATCTCTCGGGAGACTTCCTCTGGCAAGCTGCTCCTCCAGAAATTCCAAGCGTCTTGACATCGCTCAGGGGCCCATGGGAATGCCGGAGTCCTTTGTACACACATTGCAATGGCCCGGGCTGCCTGGGAGGGGAGGAGGAGGGGATAGGAAGGAAAGAGAGGAATCAGGTGTCCCTCCCTAACCCCACTATGGCATACGGCACTCGTCGTATTGTCCTGCAGCCATCATTTCTGTCCTCAAAGGTCTCACCCGGGAGCAGAGCAAACGCTCTTCTTCCAGCTTTTCTTCAATAACCGAATATGCTTTGTAGCTTGAAGGATTAGCCCCAGAGAAGGGATCAAAACAAACCAGTTTTCCTGCCTGATGTCCTTTCTGGCTCATCTCTTTCTCTGAAGGGAGTCAGGTCCACTTTCTGCTTCTTCCTGTCTGGCAAGCACTGCTCCCAGGTACCATAGCATCGGCTTGACAAGGTGGCATTTGGCCTGTACCCCTCCTGGAACCAGTGTGCTGAACAGGGAACCAAGATGAAATCTCGTTTATGAATAAGGGAAATTCGGGTTACAGATCCTTCGACAGCAGTCTACCCTTTACATAAACTTCACAGCACTGCACTTGCTTCTGTAGACCCAGCAAAACGAAATGTTATTTCCTCTCCTAAGAGGCTAAGTGAATGTGTCAGAAATCTCACGGTGAAGAATCGTTTTTGTGGAGTAAGAATCTGATCTCACTTTTGACAAAAAATGATTTAAACTTACAGTGCAGTAATTGTCACTTATTTTTTTTTAAAAAAATTTACATCTCAAATATCCCAATCTTTTCCATCTTTTTTCCTTTGGTTTTATTATTTTTTAATTGATTAATTGTCTTCTGAAGAGCTACTTTTACTTTAATAGCTATTGTTTTGCAAAGATCATATATTGACTGTAGGTACTTAAAAAGATAAGCCACAAATATTGATTTTAAACAAAAGTTACCTGAATTTTGACCTCCTAAAGATAATCACTTACTAAATATTTTAATATTTTTCTCAATATTTTTTCTTAATAAAAACTAGATTATATTGAGTTATGGGTTTATGAACAATGTATTATGTGAACATTTTCCATTCAATGTATAAAAAATTCTTTTGCACACAATTTTATTTTATTTTAGTATGTTTTTACTGGTTTTTAGAGAGAAAGGCAGGGAGAGCAATAAAGACATAGAAACATCCATGAGAGAGAAACATAGATCAGCTGACTCCTGCATGCCCCCTATGGGGGGCTGAGCCCACAACCCGGGCATGTGCCCTAACTGGGAATCAAACCAGCTGCCTCTTGGTTAGGGGTCCAGGCTCAGCCCTTTAGCCACATCAGTCAGCCTCCAGATAATTTTAAACGCCTTATTGCATTACTTGATTTAAACACAGGTATTTCCAATCTTTTGCTTCTAAAGATTATTGGAATGAACAGTCCTCTGGCTAAATTTTTATACACATTCATAGCTATATGTGCAGGATAAAGTCTAGAACTTGTAACTGATAAGTGTATGTATGCATAGCCTTGATCAGTTGGTTGGAACACATCCTGTATACAGAAAGGTGGTGCTTTGGAGTTCCGGTGAGGGAAACAACTAGGTTTGGGTTTGATCGCTAGTCAGGGCACATACAGAAAAAGCCATTCAATATTCTCTCTCACATCACTGTTTCTCTCTCTCTCTCTTTCTCATCAATAAGCATATCCTTGAATGAGGATTAAAAAGAAAGAGTATATACAATTTTAAGGCTTTTGATACATCTATACCTCCTCCTCACTTTAATCTGTTCCTGAATATTAAAAAATCCAAAGTTATTTCAGAGGAAAGGTGCGAGTGGGGGTGGAGGGAGAGATTACTTTTAACTAGGAAATTTATATACATATATGCATAGCTCATGGACACAGACAATAGTATGAAAAGGCTTGGGAGAGGCAGGTGTGGGGAGGAGGGAAGTCAATGGGGGGAAAAAACAAAGGGGACATTTGTAATACTTTCAACAACAAAGGTAGAATTTTTTAATCTAAAGTATAATATATTATCCCTAAGTACTCTAGTAGGCAAGGCCTTCTTAAAAACATAACCAATTATGATTGTCATATCTAAAACTCACAATAATTCTTAACATCATCTAACAATTATTCAGTAGTCAAATGTCTCTGAGTGTCTCAAAAATGCCTTTTTATGAATTGCAGTGTTTGAATCAAGGTCCATTCACAGCATTTGGCTGATATGGTGCTGAAGGCTCTTTCACTCCACAACACTTGCAAAGTGCAAACAATTAAGAAAAAGAAAAAGAAAAGGTGTAGACAGAGATGTTTAGCTTTCTTCTTTGTATTCACCATTATGTTCCAGGTAGAAAAAAACCATTATTCTTTTTTAATTTCAAATTACAAAAAAAAATTGTATTTATTTGGGAATAGCAGAGGAATTGTAACTTGGGAAATACATGTTGTAACAAGCTAAAAGGGAGTCCATTAAAGGTATGGGGCAGGCGGTATACCGGCAGAGTACAGAGACGGGGAAGTTCCACCAGAGTCCCAGTAGTAAGGTTATTGGCTGGAGGATGGGGAGGGATTCTTAGCAGATGTTAAATGGTCAGGAGATAAGTGTCATTCTTCTGTAAACTGGGCACTTATGGGAAATCAGCCTTTCGGTTCTTACATTCCAATCTTCTGAGAGTCTCCGTTTTATATGCTTCATTTCCATTTTCTATTGAAATCCTTTCCTAGTTATAAGCATATCCTGGCTTTGTGACTGGTGAAGAATTCAATTTCAATAATTATAGCAAAACTCTCAACTGCCTCGACTAACCATACTGTTTGCCTTCAAGATGAAATGAAGAGGTAAATGCAAGACATAATGATAGCGTAGATGCTGGAAAATTTTGTTTTGATTTTCCCAAGTTTCTTTTTAACAAATATAAATCAATATACATTTGTATACCCTTCCTTACAAAACATATTCACCGAACCTTCCATATTGCTTCACACCTTTTTTGTTTTTTCTCTGAAAAATATATCTTGGATATCATTTCACATCAGCATGCAGGCATCATCCTCATCTCTGTCTCTCACTGCATGGCATTCCATTGCTGGATGTTACCACAGTCATTCCTACATGTTGATGAGAATTTTGTTCCCATGAGAAATCAAATTTGCTCAGCTGCATGGCTCAGTGGTTGAGCATCCACCTATGAACAAAGCAGTCATGGCTTCAGGATTAGGGCACATGCCTGGGTTGCAAGTTCAATCCTCAGTAAGGGGCATGCAGGATGCAGCTGATCAATGATTCTTTCTCATCGCTTATGTTTCTATCTCCTTCTCCCTCACCCTTTCTCTCTGAAATCAATAAAAATATATTTTTTTAAAATAAATCCAATTTTTCTTTGTATTTGTGGCATATCCAAGAAGATTCCTAGGAGTGAGATTAATGTTTCAAAGGATAAACGCATATGTAGTGTCTTTACAAATTTACAAATTGCCCTCTATGAGGGGATGTATATTTGGCATTCCTACTAGCCGTGTATGAAAGTGCCTGTTCCTGAGAGCCTGGACAGCAGCGTGCGTGCTCACATTTATAGATTTCTGTGAATCTAATGGAAGAGAAGTGGTATCTCAGTGTAATTTTACATTGCTTTTCTCTTATTTTGAGTGAGATTGAACACTACTTCGTGGGTATAAGGACCATTTATATTTATTTTTATGTGTATGGTCTATTCATTTCTCTTACCCATTTCTTTCATGGAATTGTTGCTTTATTTTTCAAAACACTTTAATATTTAAATTTTATCCATTTGTCTGTGACATAAATTGCAAATAATTTTCCCAGTTTGTCTTTTTTTTTTTTGCTTATGCTGTTTGCCAGGCAAAAGATTGATTTATTTTTTTTTTAGTTCATATAGCAAATCTATCAATTGTTTTCTTATTGTTCTTGGATTCTTAGTCACATTTAGAACATTTTTCTTTACTCCCATGTTAGAAATAAACCCACCTATGTTTTCTTATTGTACTTGTGATGAGTTTTATTCCCTTGCTTTGAAACTCTGATCTTTTTATAGTTTCTTCTCTGCTATGGTATGAAAAGGAGTCTGGTTTTATATTTCCTATATGGCTCCCTAGTGATCTCAATAACGCTTGCTTTCAACATCTTTTTGTTACCCTACTGTCTTTGAATACTGCCTTCATCATAAATTCCCATATGCACCTAGGGATTTTGTTCCCCCTGTTATTTCAACTCTGGTATATTGCTCTGTCTCTCTATTCACATACCAATACTGTATGTTTTAATATTCTCTATAATATGTTTTATCATCTCATAGGGTCAGACCACTTTCCATTTTCAAGAATTGTTTGACATTCTTATTTGTTTATTTTTTCCAATGAACTTTATAACCAACTTGTCTTGCTAAAGGATAAAAGAAAAGAACATAATAGTACTTTATTGAAATGCACTAAATTTATAAACACTGAGAAATTCTTTAATCTAGTCTTTCTATTCAGAAATATATGGTATGTTTTTCCAAGTATTCAAGTATACTTTGGCATATTTTAGGTAGTTTTCCTCATTGAGGTTTTGTTTATTTCTTTTTTAGTTTATTTTATTTTGTAATATTTTATTTTAGTGATTGTGAACAAAGTTGTTTCTTCTACTGCATCTTTAAACTTGTTCTTATTTGTATACTAGAATGCTACAGATTGCAATATTTTTGTTTTATGACCTGCTAGCTTCACAAAATTTTATCACTTAGAGTAACTTTATCTTTGTCTTGGATTTGTAAAACATATATGAAACTTCTGGTTTAGAAAGATTTTTAAACTTGGAAAAATAAAATGAAATCTCAAAATGATCTGCATGATTATCGTCCTATACACAAATGTGTCCTATGAAAGACTATTATAGCAAAACTCTGATAGAAAGATAAATATATAGGTAAAATGTTGGGGAAAAGTCCATAAATTAACATAGAACAAACTCTCCAATTACAGATTTTAAATGAATTTTCCATCTATGTTCTTTAAATATTGACAGTGTATTATTCATTTTTTCTGGATTTGTGTTTTTAAAAACTTAGTTCAAATAAAATTAAATCCTGCAAATGTAGTACTTTTTATTTTTAAGTAATTTCTAAATATGTAATATTTATCTAAATTTTGTTTTCTAAATAATTACAGGCAAATAAACTTAACAATAAACTGGCAACACTGTTTGAGCCTAGGCATTCCAAATGTCATAATTTTGATCAAGAAATTTCTTAGAATTAAGAAAAATAAGCATAATCTCAGTTATCTTCTTTAAAAATGAATTACCACCCTAGCCAGTGTGGTTCAGTGGTTGAATGTCGGCCTATGAACCAGGAGGTCAGAGTTTGATTCCCTGTCAGGGCACATGCCTGGGTTGCAGGCTCTGTCCTCAGCGGGGATCGTGCAGGAGGCAGCCAATCAATGATTCTCTCTCATCATTGATGTTTCTATCTCTCTCCCTTCTTCTCTGAGATCAATAAAAGCATACTAAAGAAAGAAAGAAGAAGAAATTAGCAGAGATGTGGAACTTTCTTTATTTCTTGTGTGATATATTAATTTGCTCTGGTTGCTATAATAATGTACCACAAACTACGTGGTTTAAATAACACAGTTATCTCACAGTTCTGAAAGCTACAAGTCTGAAATCAAGGAATTGGGCTGTTGGTTCCACCTGAGGACTGTGAGGAAAGAATATGCCCCAAGCCTCTCTCCTTGGCTTGTAGGTGGCCATCTTCATGTTCACACAGCCCTCTCCCTGTATGCATGTCTCTGTGTCCAAATCTCATCTATTTAAGGATACCAGCCATATCGGTGCCCAATCATATTAAGATAACCTCATTTTAACTTGATTACCTCTGTGAAGACTCTATCTCCAAAGACAGTCACCGTATTTTGAGTTCCTGGGGTTTAGGACATCGACATAAGAATTTGGGGAGGGGATACAATTTAGACCATAGCATGTGGTTTTCCTAAAAAACAGATTAAAGGCTAATTAATCTGCTGCTGGGATAAACTTTTAGTAAAAAGCTGCTCGTGGTTTGCTGAGAAACAAACATAGAGTTGTTGGATTCAGGGGCTTAAGAAGAGCAACTCCTTTATAGATGTACCTAGAGCCACATTCTAGTAAGGTTGACTTTACCTGTATGTTAATGAAGAACTCCCTTTGTTTTAGATGAAGGGGCCTTGAGAGTGCAATATATTTATTCCCTGACACGATCAGGAGCTTGGCTGGCCAGCCTATGGAGTGATTCCTCAGATCTAGTGTTTTAAGTACGAAATGATAGTTCTGATTAGGAAATAAGTAAAATTTAGAATTTAAATTTTGAACAAGTCTTTAAAAATTTTTGTTTTAGTGTAGTTCAGGATTTTTAATGTTTGGGGGCTTTAAGCAATGATTTCCCACTGCTCCATCTGAATATCTGGTAAAATTCTAAACAAGTGTAGGTCATACATTATTCAGTCATGTTAAAAACAATGTCTCTAATATAATTGAGGGCATCGATGGTGATATTAGTCACAACAAATAATGTTACCTATGAATTTGAATTGTATGATCTCTTCTGCTATTTTGTCTTGAAATTCTGTCATAACATAATATGCAGGTTTTCTATCATTGACCCAATAGATAACCAGTTTATTTACGTTCCCTTCATTGTAGCTCTAATTCACAGCCAGTCATTCTTAGCATCTTTATGCAATTTTGTGCAGCGAGGGACTTAAGATTGTTGGCAATGTTATTTAAGACTGACCTTGGCATTTAGGAAATTAATATAAATCAGAACCTAAACATAACGTATTTCTCTTCAAAGCACAGAGGAAGTATTACATGAATTCAGAAAAGTTGCCATTAATCTGAATTTGTGTTATAGAGTTTTGCGTTCTCCTTGAGGGGCAAAAGTGGCCCCGGATAACAAGGTAAAGACCAGAATCCACGGTGGTTTTCTTGAAAACTACCGCATAGAACTATTTTTCTTCTCTTCGATATCTTTGCAAAAACGTTTTTGCTATAATTTTTCTACTTACAAAGTAAGCTTTCACTGTAAAATGAATATTCATGTGATTGCATAGGGTTGAATGACATAGAAATTGCACACAATCTCATTTGAGACCACTCTTGCTGTGAAATCGTGCTATTGAAGTGCTCAGTATAATCATAAAAGAATCACTATGCCCTGACGAGACATCTAATGTAATAAATGGAGCTCACTGGCTCAACTTATTTTATCTCCTTATTTGAGATAGGCACTTTCCAAAAACAAACTCTATCACCGAAGAATGGAAGGCTGTTTCTTTAGAGCTTTCCATGCTTAACTTGAAAGCTGTCAACCCAGGAGGCTGAAACAGAGTGAGATTATGAAACCTGAGTGAATAGCTCATTCTTTGCGCCCATGCGCTGGCTGCGTGCTGCCCTGTGGTACGAGCCTGGGAGGTATGCACTGTGATAGCTAATGAAGCGCTTCCTTTATGTCGCACTGACCAGGACTCTGATTGGAAGCCTGTATATTATGCCACGGCGATCTCACAATATCAGCCTTTGTTCTGGCTCGCAGTGGCTGTTCCTTGTCTTTTTCTGTGGCTAAGTCTCACGCATCGAACTTGATAGACCCGTTACTAATACGTGTGACTGGCATTCAACTAAATTCTGTTATTTATAAAGTTGCTTTTGCGTGTTTGTTTTGTTTTGTTTTTGTCTCTCCCCTTTTTATTATAGGATCCTCAAAGCCAAGATTTCATCATTTTGAACCACTTGGAGATAAAAGGCTTGGAGGTAGAAGCCACTGAGTCTCCTGTAAATCTCTCCTCTGTGTTGAGTATAGTGATAATAATTAATATTATAAGAACAAAAACAAGAAGAAAATTCATCCAGAATGAAGAGAATGGAATTCTCTTCAAATGAATTATGTTAATTGCCTAATCCTAAATGTAACTGAGAAGTATTAAAAGTGGTCCACTTGTTATATTTTAACATATGATTCTAATACTGTGTTATCTGATTAGAAATCTTCCTTCCTTCAACTACTATTAAATAGGCATGTCTCAGTGCAAGCTTTGATAAGGTGGGCCTAAAAAATAATCAAGAGAGATTGCCAAAGCTTTCTATAAAAATGTGTTTCAGTTAACCTAAACACAAACAACTGAAAGTTAAACTGTTTCTCAGAGCCTGTAAATTTCAAAAAGACAATATTATGAACGCCCTCCCCAAACTTAAGTTGTATCAAATCCTACATTCTTGTTTCTTATAATGTAAAAATGACAGCAACACCCATATCCTGAGGTGGTGTTAAATATTAAATGAGATAACATAGACTAAGGTTTGTCACCTGATATGGGTAGGTGCTGTAGTCACCATCATCATGATAATCCTGGAGTAGATTTAGCAGAAAACCTGAAGACTACGATCCTTCAAATACTGGCTCCTTTATTATGAGTTACCTAATTTCTTTTTTAATATAGTTGTGTGTGTGTGTGTGTGTGTGTGTGTGTGTGTTGTTTTGTTTTGTTTTTACTGCAGACAGGAAGGGAGAGGGAGAGATAGAAACATCAATAATGAGAGAGAATCATGGATTGGCTGCCTCCTCCATGCCCCACACTGGGGATCAAGCCCACAACTTGGGCATGAGCCCTGACCTGGAATCCAGCCATGACCTTCTGGTTCACAGGTCGCTGCTCAAGCACTGAGTCATGCTGACTGTTTGAGTCACCTAATTTTTAATAAACATTTGTTCTTTTCTGATTCTGAAGTTTCGTATTTGTATCTTGACTTCCTGATATGATTGTCCAAAGCACTAGTAAAGTCAATATGTAAAAATACTTTGAACAATAAATAACTACAGACATGCAAGTTACTTCCTCAAATGAAAAAAATGAAGCAATTAAAACACATAATTCCGTGGTCTCTAGTACCTCACATTTTTAGCATCTTAATATTTTTTCCGATCTTCTGATCTTCCAATTTTAGTGAGAGTATCAAACTTTTCTAGTCAACAGAATATAAATGCCAGAAAAGGAAATCTCACAATGCCAGCCTTTGTTCTAGCTAGCAGAGATCAAATTCTGTCCTTTCCTTGCTAAAATGTATGCACCAAGTTTGTTAAACTCTTCAAGTACACATGCATGTCCCTACATAGGGTTTATTTTGTTTTCCTCCTTTTTCTTTACATTTTTAGATTTAAAATGTTATCAAATGTTCTAATCTTTGGTTAAGGAAAACAGATTTCATGAATAAAATTATAACCTGAATTAGCTTCAGATTTTTATTTCATCTTAGAAAACAGATAATGGCATTATAACACCATGTTATTAGTATAATCCGAATAATAAAAACATTAATGCATTTTGTCAGAACTGCAGTGTTTCCAGTAGTTGCTAAATCACTTCTCCTTCTTACCAACTACATTTTAAGATGTTTTTAGAGTATTCCTTAAAAAAAAAACTATTGAATTCTAGCAAATCATTCTGAGATCTATTTCTGTCCCTCACCTGATTTCTCACCTAATACTTGCAGTGTTTATTGTCTTTAAGAGCATAATTTTAGTTTTGGAGTGGAAATTGTTTGGAGTGGGAATTGAAAACTACAAATATGATTTCTTCCAATCTTTTAAAGGTTGTATGTAGATCTTAATTTCTAAAGTATTTCACTATCTCACAGAAAAAGATATCTAGGCAAATGTCTATTTTATACTTGACAAGAATATCTGAAGAAAATGGTTAACCAAAGTAAAGGCAAATTCCATGTGAGATTGTCTTGCCAATAGTTTTGGCAATTTATGGCTGAATTCCAAATTCTCATCCTGATTAGATGCTTCTCAGGATAGGTACTATTTTCCCCATCTACTTGGCATGCCGGCCCCGCTGCACCCCCAGTCAGTTCTGCAATGGCCCAGTGATCCAGAAACATCCTGTGCTTAGGCACACGGTGCAAAAGGAATGTCCAACCACATATTTGCACTTTTATAGAATTTCATTTCTCATAGAAAGACATTTTTTAAACAAGAAATTCAGTTTTCTATACTCTTCCCTACTGCCACTAAGAATTTTAAGACTTGCCATTGAAAGTCTAGAATTGTCATATATTCAAAGCAATCTGACAATAGGGGAATTAGAGTATGGTCAATAAATCGGGTGATGAGGTTAAAAACTCAGGAGAAACAGAGCAGAAACCTACACATGAGCCAAGGAGTCTGAGACCCGAGAGTCAGCCACAGGCCCGACTTCTCCCACCACATTCCTCTCATCCATTACAAACCCTGGTGACTCCTCTCCCAACGGCTACTTCTCTGCAGTCTCTTCCCCACGCCCCTGCGTTAGGACTCCATGATTTTTCGCTGGATCTCCTGCACCTGCCTTCAAGTTAGCCTCACAGCCTCTCGGCTCTTCCCGCATCCTTTCCTTCCTTTCTTCCGTCTTTCGCTCCAACTCCTTTCTGAATGATGATCCACACCCTGCAGCCCGTCCGAAGCACAGCTCAGACCGTATCCCGCCCTCCCCTGCTCCATGTGTCTTACTGTTGTCTTGTCTGAAACCATTAGCTGACGTGAACTGGCTTTTTCAGATGGAGAGGAAAAGACAACAGGGAAACAATGACTAATACGGTTACTAAAGGGTTTTGTGTAAAAATGCTTGGGGAAGAAGGAGAAAGGAAATTGTTTAAGCAGCTGAAAAGTCCCCCGAGAAATGCAGTAACAATCAGTATCCAACAGCAGCTTTTCCTCTGCCTCCTACCCAGTTCTCCCAGCTGATTACCGCTCATCCTTCAGTCTCAGCTCATCTATCACTCTTTCAGACAAGCCTTTCCCTCAGATCCCTCCTACTCATGCTTTCAGTACCCAGAACATGCATAGAACAACTACCACATCATAAATTCACAGCTGTGTAATAAGTTGTTTATTGTCTGTCATAACTCTAAGCCCAAGCAGGGCTGGGACAAGTCTGTTTTCTCCACCATTAGGTTATGTCTCTTACGCATATCAGACCTGGGATGAATTTTGAAAATAATAAATGAATTCAATGATTAAGTAATTGATTTCCTAGTCTGGCAGCAGTTCTGGCAAGTCAGCAGCATCTCTGACAGCTTCCTCCTCAGCAGTAGGCATATGTATTTCCTGCTTTTGCATTGCATACAATGGTGATTCAAGTTCCTGAAGTAATTGAGCACCCAGACCCAGTCAGGAACGAGCATGCCTGGCAGGCATCCAGCCTATGTTTGCATTTTGGGTTCTGATGCCTGGCATGTGGTCTAGCCTGAGTAGTAGCATCAATGGGTACAGGTCAGTGACCTCTACCCCCAAACCCCTCAGAAAGCAACTTCAAGACGCAGACATCTTGAGGGGGTCCTCAGACGAGGAAATGAAGTGGGAAGACACCTGGCCTGGGTCTCCTACAGTGGTTCTCAAATTCTGCTGCACTTTCAAAGCACACCCAATGCCAATCACTGGTCTCTTTGGACCCAGACAGCAGCATTTTCTGTAAGTCTCCGGGCATTCCAGTGTGCAGTCAAGTCTGAGATCCTGCACCCTAGGACCTAACCGGCAGCACTCTATCTCCAGGAGGATGAGCATCGCCTGGGAGAGTCTTACAAGGGACGAATGCAAACCTCCAGACCACCTGAATTGGCATTTGCATATTAAAACAAATCTCATCCAGCCAGTGATGCTCATCCAGTGTTGAATGTCAACCTATGAACCAAAAAGTCAAGGTTCAATTCCTGGTCAGAGCACATGCCTGGGTTGCAGGCTCCATCCCCCAGTAGGAGGTATGCAGGAAGCAGCAGATCTATGATCCTCATCATTGAATTTCTACCCCCTCTCCCTTCCTCTCTAAAATCAATAAAAATGTAGTTTTAAAAATAAATCTTTGGGTGATTCCTATGCATATTGAGGTTTGAGACACACATGTCCCAAATATCTTTGTAGGGAACAGCCACACTTACACTGCTGCCTCCCTCCTCTCTCCCTTTGCCATGTCCCCTCCCTCATCATGCTCCAGCCACCCAGAACTAGCTTCTTGATATACTACTCACTTTCTTTTCAGTAAACTGCCTTCTTAAAACATTACAAAATACTTTAAACATTCAGAAAGTTCAGAGAAAAAATATAATGGAAATCCTTGTATTTACCATAAATATGTAACCAAAATAAAGCCTTAAATCAAGTCCTCTATTATTTAAGAACATATCCTACAAATAATAAAACTAAAATGATCTGTCCATGTCTACAGAGTTTCATTGCATACTATTCCTTGCCAAACGTGCACACATAGTTCATCAAAAATAATATGTAGAAAGGTAGTACATACATACAGAAAAGTTGATAGGTGTTTAATTTTTAATGTGAGTTATAAAGGTTACTTTACTGATAGTTAATTATCAATCAAACATTATTGGCTGATACTATCAAAATTTAAATGGGTCAGTGGTCTGTGGGTATTGATGATTCTTGCATTAATAAGACCAACATTGTGTAAATTCAAGTAACAAGGTTTTAGTTTGATATTCTTATTCCTAATTTTGTGTTTAACTGATTCCTTAAACACATGCTGCTTTTCTATAAAAGTAAGTCATTTCTTCCAATGTACCAGATAAAAAGAAGAGCTACTATGAAAGGGGATGTAATAAAGCAAAGAGCAACTCTACCCCATGATCAAACCACAGACTTAATCTTAGGCAAATTAATTTTAAGAAACAGATATGGAACTAGATTCCATTAAAATTTCTGTGCCTATGTACAGGGTGGGCAAAAGTAGATTAATAATAGTAACAATAATAACAATTAATACCATAATTAATAAGAATAAGAATAAACTCTGCTATGTGTACTCACAACTATAAACCTACTGTGCCTACCCCTGTATGTCTGGGAAATATTTATGTGCTTCCAGAGGTATGTGTATGCAAATTGCAGGCAATAGTTTAGAAGAATGAGTATTAGATTAAAAATCTAAAGGTTAAATTCTTTGTCTTGGCTCACTTTAAGTACCTTTTGATTATGCAAATCACTAAACCCACTAAATCTTTATTCTATCTTTATAAAGTAGGGGAGTTGGTCTAAGGCCATATGGTCCAATGAGTTTTCAAATTAATATTCCCCATAAATTTTTCTCAGAAATGTATATATGTGGGCACACAAGCTTGGAAAATGCTATAAACTATCTGCCTTTTTGTGGGAAATACAGTACACATTGGTAGAGTAGATTCATTGAGAATTCTTGCAGGAGGAAAATGCACTGGACTTCATTTTGCCCATTGATTTTTATGCTCTTTGACTATAAAAAATGTGTGTGTGTGGGGGGGGTATTGAATGCACTTCAAGATTCTCTGGACAGCAGTTACCTGTGACTTTCTAGCTCTACAACTTCATAACTAAAAAGAAACGTGTAGCCAGATCCAGGTCATAATCGCTGTCACCAATCTGATTAAATGATTTATCCATTCAATAGGGCTTAAGCTGATTTTAAGATAGCTGAAACAGCTTTAGGAATAACTAAAAGAATGTATATAATGATGCTTTGCTGTAAGATTCTACGATTTCACTTCTTTTCTATTTCTACAAAGTGCTTCTGCAAAAAAAAAAAGAAAAGAAAAGAAAATCATACATGCCTCCATACATATTTCGCCATCATTGGATGGGAAAGAGGATTATCCTCATCTTTAATTTTAAATTCTAAGTTGTTCTTAATCATCTCAAGCAGATCATGCAAAAACCTCAGACTGGGTTGGTCTCTCTCTCTCTACTGAATGGGCGGGAAAACTGCCTGATTGTCAGACCAGGTTCTGGAGTCTCAAGGGTGAAGCTATATACCACTTGTCTCTAATCTCAGCACCTGCCTGGCACATAGTAGGTCCCAGCAATATTTTCTGAATGAATATAAGTGCGTCTGCCTATTCACATGTATTTCTAAAACAATCCAGAGACCTGTTTTTGAAAACAATGGGAAGGAGAAAAGTAAAGGACAACCCATTGCTAGACTGACTCCGTAAGCTCCAGCATTTTCATGTGACCCTTGAAAACCCGCATGTATTACACCCCGGAATTGTCTCCGTCTACCTTGGCAGTAGTGTTCCCAGAGTTCTTTTGGAGAATACGACCTTCCATTCCTGAAACCGCAAAGGCCTATTTCAATCAACCTGTTCTTTTCCAGATGTGTTCTCTACCACGTCCTTTAACATGGCTTAACAATGTAATTCCTCTGCTGTTTAATGTATTATCTTTTGTTAGACTAGTGAATTATGTCATGTGTGTTAGCTACACGGTCAAGTTTCTGTGGTGTAATTTCATTGGGATATCTTATAGAGATGAGGAAGCACAGGGACTGGAAATGTAATTGTAGGGGCAAAGCAGTTAAATTTGCTTACCTCGTTTAGTGTTTTCTAGAGTTTTTGCAACGATTTTCAACTCAGATGAGAGTGTCTTCTAATATAGTTTGTAAATGTTCTTCAGGATAATGAGTTCCTAAAGAGCAAAAAAAATTTTTAAAGCTATTGAGTTCCTTGTAATACAATTATTTTTCTTGCCCTTCAGTGTTTTGTCCTATGACTCATAAGAATGGTTATTGAATATAACTATCTTAAGGCCTAAATTAAAGTAATTTCTGGAGGAGGGTGGGGAGGACAGGAAGAGATTAGCCAAAGAATATATATGCGTATATATGCATGGTCCAGGGACATAGACAATAGTGTGATGGAGGCCTAGAAGGGGTGGGGGCAGGGTGGAGAGAGAAATCAAAGCGGGGAAGGACACATATAATAGGGTCAACACTAAAAAAAGTCATAGAACAATAAAAAGAAAATAATGTGTTTTTTTCTTCCAGTGTTTCTACTGCTAATTTTTGCCAGCCCTAGAGTACAAAACTAAATCTTTTTTATTGGTGGAGACTCATTTCTTGACTTTTAATATAGTTGGTCAACTATAACTAAATTTAATGGAAGGGAAAATATTGAAGAATAATATATAAAATTTTTGTATTTTATAAATTATGGTGATAGGTAAGAAAAAGAGAATGATTATTTCACTGAAATTTAATAATTATAATTGTCTTTTAATTTAATACCTTGTAGCATTTTTCTGGGACCAAAAAAAACCACACGTTTTAAATAAATTTTATTGTCAAAAAAATATGAGGTACTTCATATGACTCAACTAAACAATCAATAATAACAAACCAAAGAAAACAGATTGTGCTGGTTACTGGCTTTCTTGTTGTTTATTAATATCTTGTCATAGAAATATTTCACTTTTCTATGCCTTGACAGGGAGTTTCTTAAGATACGATCTCAATGAAAGCTGTAACATCGCTAAATGCATATGAAAGCTGATCAGTAAAGACAGAGTGTCTTAAACTCCCATTACAATTTTTATAGCAAACTTCTTTTTTCAGAAGTGATAACACATACGCATATTTTAACAATTATATTATTGTTCTTAAGGCAAATATTTGACACTCCTTGTTAAGCACCTATTATATGCCAGGTTAGGACAATAAAAAAAATTAACTCAAGTTCAACCAAAAGCTTTTTCTTTAAGACATAAACAAGACACATTAACTTTTAAAATATATATCTGTTGGCAGTTGCTGTAAGGCAGTTCAATATTTCTAATGGAACTGGAGTAAAAGGGTGGGGAAGGGAAGAGTCAACATGTTAATTAAGCAATTTGCAACCATTTCACGGAAATAACTCCTTGGGGGCATCTAAGTAAATGCCTGAAAGTCCCTTCTTTTGCTTTTCCAAATACTTATTTTATATTTCTTACAATTTTTAAAATTTGTTTTAGAAATGCCTTTACATTACCCATCGTCTTCATACCTACTTCTGTATTGCAGACCCCACAGCTCACCTTTTATTTTCCCTCTGGTGCTAATTTGTTAGTTCAGTTTAATATTGGATGCTTGGCTTACAAAAATGGATGAAATATACACAGAAAGACAAATATAAGTCAAATGTGGACACGTTAAAAATGGCCAATATATTCGAGTACAGAAGAATACGGAAACATATCATAGACTTAGCTAATCTCGTGTGGTAAGGGGTGAAGTGAGGGTAAGGAGAGGATTAAGTTTAACATGAATAACTAATAACAAAAGCAACAACAAATATATTGAACTCTTACTATGTGATAAGCACCGTGAATGCATATATGTAAACACTTAAGAGTTTAGGAACTAATGTTAGCACTTCATATTAGCATTTTATATTTTAGGTGTTATTTTAGATTAGTTTAGGTGTTGTTTAGATTAATTTATTAAGCTTGGGATGCTTAAGAAAATGTTGAGAGGTGTTAACATGAATACAATCTTGAAAATGAACAAATTTCATCCGGAAGACAAAAAAAGGAAGGGCGATTCCAAGAAACAAAAATACCAGTGGGAGATAAGAGTGTTTTAAAAAATGGCATGTATTTCAAAATGATAAAGAGTCTATAGAGGCAGGTGCTAGGAGAAGAAATTAGCAAGAGAAGAGAAGTTAGATACACGAAGGTGGGGATTAAGGTAAGAGTACAGGTAGAAGCTAAACATGGAAAAGTTTTGAGTCAAGCTAACAAACAGATCAAGTCCGTTACACTAGTATTTTCCAGCCTCAACAAATATGCCTTTTTGAATGCATGAGCCGTGTCTGTTTCTACTCCCAGCAGAGGCAAATCCTTAAACCTTTATCACGTTCAGAGCAGTAGGATACAACCACCTTTCTTGTGAAGACAAGAGAACAAGAGATGGAGAGAAGGGTTTCCTTCTGGTCTGAAGAGTATCAGAGAGCGATTGATCACAGGTTGTGCTGTGTCGCTGGCAGAGGCACCCATTATTTTTCTTGAATAAATTTAGTGAATGTGGTTTATGATAGAAGTGTCCATCTAAGCAAGAGAGCTACTCTTACCCACGTCTGTATGAAAATCATTTCATATAGTGCTGAGGGCCTTAACTTTTATTTGTAAAGCCATAGAAATACCAGTATTTAATTAATAATAGCTATTTAGAAGGTTACAAAGATATTTTCAGTTGTTTATCATAAGTCCTGAATTGATAATACTATTATTCCCCAATTCAAGTTTCGATGTAAGGCAATGCCTTCATTATATCATCAGCTTTCTGACAAATACTGTGAAAATTCCCTCATCATTTCGTTGCAATAATCATATGCAATGAGAGTAGTTGATTTATCACAAGATTTTAAGGAATTGTATGTCACAAGTATTTAATGCATGCTTATTGTTAAGATAAAATGATGTTTTTATAAATAACTTAACTCAAGAAGAAAGAACTTCTCCAGACTTCTTTATTCTGGGATACATAGAGTGTCTACTTTAGGAAATGTAGGATTGTTTTAACAATATGCAGCATTCTAGAGAATCTTGCCAAGTTATGACAGAAAGCATGATTGATGAATAAAATATGGAAGATGGAAAGAAGCCTAAACCTGGGATATAATATTCCAGAGTGATTAGGGCTAATTACTAAGATGTTGACCCCACCGGAAGCACGACCTATCTTAATGTTGCCTTTCATTATCAAAAGGCAGTATGGACTCAGTGGCTCCTACAATAAAAGACCCAGGAGAACAGAGGGCTCTGGTATTTCCTTAGTTTGCACAAAACTTCAATGCAGATGCAGAATGACATGTTGATGATTCATGGATGAACCAGCCATATTCTGTAAATGAGACATCTGGAAGGTGATTTCAAGTTGCACCTCAAACATGATCTTGTAAAACTTTACAGCTAAATATGGCTTTTCAAAAAGTGCCTCAGTTGATTTTAGTTTAAAGGGTGAAATTTTTGCTATGGCTTTTTAAAGTGTTCCAAATATTTCATCATATTAAAATAGTTTTTATAAGATTGAGATTTATAAACATTTTACATTACAACTGATTAAAAGAAAACAAATTCTTGAATTCTGGTCTATTTTTAATGCTTGGGGACTAATAGGAGAATAACTTCAGGCCACAAAATTCCATGGGTATGTAGAATTTATGGTGGTCTGCAATTATTGCTGAAACAAAGATTAATGGCCAATATGAGAAAACCATTACATCTGACAAGCTGACCATGGATCCTATAAATAGCATATCCTTTACAAGTTTTCCAAAACTATTTTTGACTTTATAATAGACAAGATTTCCAAGATACCATAAAAAATGTTTTCTTAATCCCCTCTCCTATTTTCTTCAACATACTTTGGAAGCCAATGCATACATATAATGACTATAAGTGTACTATTTTGCTTGGCTGGTATCCTAATATTCCTTTAAAGAATTAATCAACTTAAAGTTCCTAAAATGATTAATCTGTAATACGTTTCATAGAGTCTGTAGCGTTTTATTCAGCATAAAGTATAGATGCATTGGATTCCAAATTGCTTAATTATCATTCATAATAGAATAATAATTCTGAAGTTGCTTTTAACCTCATATACAAACAAAAGAATCAGGCAAATACAAAGTCTTTTTTATTTAAATACTAGGGGCCTGGTGCACAAAAATTTGTGCACTCGGTGGGGGTGCGGGGGTCCCTCACTCTGGCCTGTGCCCGCTCACAGTTTGGGACCCTAGAATCCATTGGGGCACACAGCACACACGGAGGGCACACCTCCGTGTGTGCTGTGTGCCCCGATTGCACCGATTTCCAGGCCTCAGCCTCAGGGGTGGAGCTGGCTTGGTCCCTCCACTCTCAAGGCTGCCCTGCCGCCTGAAATCCATCTGGCTTACTCCCCCAGGCCCCAGCTGCCCTGCCACCATCGCTGGCCGGACCTGCCCCTCCCACCAGTGGCCACAGGTCAGCTGGCTCCTCCCCCCCAGGTTGCGCTTATGGCCAGGTTGTTCCTCCCCTCCTGACTTCCCCAAGGCAGAGGTCTTCCATCTGCCTTGTGGGACCCCAGTGCCACACACCGCTTCTCCGGGGGCTGAGACCTCTGCCATCTTGGCTGGGCTAATTTGCATACAGCCACTCTGATTGGCTGGTGGGCGTGGCTTACCTGTCCCGGAGAAACGGTTAATTTCAATATTACGCTCTTATTAGTTAAGATGATGTAATTTGCCCTAGCTGGTTTGGCTCAATGGATAGAACATCAGCCTGGGGACTGAAGGGTCCCGGGTTTGATTCTGGTCTAGGGCAAATGCCTGGGTTGCAGGCTCGATCCCCAGTAGGAGGCATGCAAGACACAGCCGATCAATGATTCTCTCTCATCATTGGTGTTTCTCTCTCTCTCCCTCTCCCTCTCTGAAATCAATAAAAATTATATATTAAATATGATATAATTTATTTAGCATAAATGGTCCAGCCAGATGTAGAATATTAAGCTCCAGATTCCAATTCGAATGCCTTGTTGTCATTAGTATTATCATCTAGCTGAATGCTCTCTATCTATGGTACAATTGGAACTGACAAAGTATGTTAAACAGATAAAGTCCACAGAAACAATTTACGATAGACTGAGGTTTTCAGAGCAGAAAACAAGGGTAAGCCTTGTTTGTAAATTCACTACAACCGAACCCTAAGAATGCTGGAAGCCACTCTGGGCCCCACTTTGGGGCAGGAAAGAAAGAGTGACCACTGGCAGGCAAGGTGACCCAGAGTGAAACCTAAGCTTTCTTCCATCACATTCATGAAGTTGAAGCTTCCACAGTCCTTTCGTTTCTTTTGCAGACATCTCCCTATTACTCTTCAATCAAATGTTTTTTTCCAATTTAAACAGGATGTCCATAATGTTTTGTTCATATTACAAATGGGCATTTATTAAAGTTTTCGTTCTCCTGAGAACTAATTTATATTGTTTCTAAATGTCTCAGTTTAAAATTGGTTCCATATGCATTTATTCATAGTGACTGAAATGATATTATCAAGTGCCATTCCCTGTCCTGGCACTGGGGATACCACAGTGAACAAAACAGAAGCTTAGAATCCCAGTCTTGGTGAACCGGACTGCAGTACCACACAATTCCAATGGGAGTGCTATTAAACTTGCAGTCCATGTCAATAGCGCCCCCTGAAGTTGGAAGTGTACAGACTGTGTGGCCCTTACATGGTGAATGCTCCTGGATATTCCAAATCCATATTTAAGCAGAATTACTAAACAAATTGATGTTGAAGCATAGTGTCCAAGTGAATTTCCCAAAAGAAACAAAGCTTACTACAAAGGGTGCCAAAATACTTAAACTATTTTAAGGGACAGACTTTTAAAATGGATTGTATACTTCCATTCCTTGTTCAACGGAATACACGGATCAGATTTAACGTATTCCTAATGACTCCGTTTCATCATCTTGACATAGACTATTAGACGGTGCTTAAAACTTTGTGATTTTTCTCAGGGGTATGAATCTGTGCAATCACTGAGCAGCCCAGCTGCTACACTTTTCAGTTCTTTTGTCTGCTTTTTGTAATCTCCTCCTTCACACAGTCTGCTCTCAGATCCTCCCATCTCTGTACCTATTACTAAATTTCATTTTCTGAATACTGTACTTAATCTACTATGCAGAGATTAGCCACATAATCAAACTTGCTCCAAATATTTATACTATATATATAATATATATGTGTGTGTATTACATATATCTGTAATAATAAAAGCATAATATGCTAATTAGACCAGATGTCCTTCCGGACAAAGCCGGGGCTGCAGCCACAGGATTGATGCTGCCCCTGTGGCTGCGAGGGAGGGATGCAGGCAGCCTTCGTACCTGGGAAGGCCTACTCTTGCATGAATTTCATGCATCGGGCCTCTAGTATGACTCTATCTATCTATCTATCTATCTATCTATCTATCTATCTAAGATACTTTTAAATTTAAATATTAAGACCATTAGAAAATAGATGAAATCACTGATAAAAATTATTCCATTTGGTGCTCCAAGACCTTAGTTTGACTTGTAGATTTTTAAGTTGTTTCATTTGTCACTTGAGAGACCAATGTATTAAGGTAGTTCATATTTACACAAATGTGCGGATATATTTCTCTGTGTGAAAGAGAAAAATAGAGAGACAATGATAGAGGAGACTGAAGTTGATTAATTTGTGTGAATATATACAATTTATGTATCTATTATACATGGGTTGCAGAGGATATAAAATAATTAATAAATAAAATGTTTGTTTTTAATTGCTCTAAGATTATCTGTTGACAACTGCATTGGTTATTGGTCTAAATGATTTTTTTCTGAGTTAGGAAAATTTTCAAAACAATCACAATTATACAAAGTACTACTTTAGGAAAGACTATAGTTATATTTTCTCTAAATCTAAACTTTAAAAAATTATTTTCCTGCTTTCATTCATTTTTAATTGACTATACTTAAAAATAAATGGTCACTAAACACCAATCATAGAAGGTACTATTATCATTAGAAAAAGCAACACGAGTCTCTTCCCCTTTAATTTATAACACTGTTTCCTTGTAGAGTTTATCCACATGCAAGGCTGGTGGGTAAATACATTCATCTAATTTATTGTATTAACAGAAAAATGAAAAATTACATAAATTTCATAATTTGTATAATTATAAGTGCAGAAACATTTGCCAAATATATATTGAATAAAATTGTCTTTATTATTAGGTTATATAATCTTCTTGGTAGATTATTCTATAAAATCTATTTAAAAAGCTATTAGAACTAATAGGTGATTTAATCATTTTTCAAATTACAACATCCAACATACAAAAATCAACTGTGTTTTTTTATATTCACAACAAACAATTGAAACTAAAAAGAATAATATTAAAACATAAAATACTTATATTAAATTAAACCAGAAAATGTAAGACTTAAAAACTAAAAACTATAAAACATTGATAAATATTTTTAAAGACCTAAATAAATCTAAAGATATCACAAGTTTATTAATTGGGAGATCAAAAGTGTTGAGGTATATTTTCCTCAAATTGATCTATAGATTCAACTCAATCCGAATAAAAATTTCAGA
>PVJC01027071.1:0-23487 GCA_004026665.1 Murina feae | reverse complement strand
ATTGTTTGTACAATCTAGATGTAGTGATACAACCTTATCTTCTAGGGAAAGTGCAGGGAACTATTTACCTGCCAAGTTTCCAGATGTCAGTCAAGGGTCAACCTTGCAAGACTATCTTTCTACAAATACCAGTCTCAAGTTTGCAATGTGAACCCACTTCAGCATTATTATTACAAATAATTCCATAGTAAACATTTTTGTTAAGTAACCCTTTGGCATATTTCAAATTATTTCTTTATAAAAGGGATTTTTAGAAATTGATGTTACATAAAAATATGAGTATTTAAAATAGTTCTCTTACTGACAAATTGATTTCTTAGAAGTCTTTTCAAATTTCATATTTATCAAGCATATATGAATGTGGGCACTAAAACCTTGACTGAAATATGTAAGATTTATATGGTCCATACATCAAAATATAATAAACCTGAAAGAATTAATTTTAAAAATTGGAATTATATGAGACAAACAAAAGACTAGTTAGAGGCTGTTGCCAGCCTCTGTGGAGGAGTGTGTGTGTGTGTGTGTGGTGGCGGCGGCACTAAGAATGCTTCCACTGATTTATCACTCCACATTTCTCTTGGACCTCTAATTTTGTTTGTTTTCACCTATAAATGTATCACATCATTGTCATCATTAAACATGCACAGTGCAACTCATTTTAAAATTCACATTTGTTCAAAATTATTAGCATACTAGGGGCCCGGTGCACAAAAATTTGTGCACTGGGGTGGTGGGGGAGGGGGGTCCCTCAGCCCGGCCTGTGCCCTCTCACAGCTTGGGACCCCTCTGGGGATGGCCACCTGCTGGTGTGCTTGGCCAGCCTGGGTGAGGGGCCAATGTCTGTTTGCAGGATGGTCAAGCACCCCAAGTGGAGATCCTCACCCCAAGGGGTGTGGCAAGCCTGGATGAGGGGCCAAGGGCAGTTTTCAAGTTGGCCACAGCTCCCACTGATCCTCTGGGCCATTGCCTGGGAAGCAATGGAGTGGCGCTGGCCACCCCATAGGCTTCCGAGGAGGGGACATGGGGTCCCCCCACCCCCCCAGGCTTCTCTGCCTGGGAGGCCATTCCGGTGTTGCTGGCCACCGGATCGGCCTCCCAGCAGGGGGCTGCAGGGTCCCGCTTCCCCCGGAAGGCCGTTCCGGTGGTGCTGGCCACCGGATCAGGCCGCGGGGTCCCACTCCCCCCGGAAGGCCGTTCCGGTGGCGCTGGCCTCTGGATCGGCCTCCCAGCAGGGGGCCGCGGGAGCCCGCTTCCCCCAGAAGGCTTCTCCGCCCGGGAAGGCATCTGGCGGCCCAGGGCGCCAGATACCTTCCCAGGACTCAGGCTCCCAAGATGCCAGAGCCCAGGGCTGCGGCCTCCGCCATCTTGGCTGGGCTAATTTGCATACAGTCACTCTGATTGGCTGGTGGGCGTGGCTTGGGCCGTCCCGAAGAAACGGTTAATTTTAATATTATGCTTTTATTAGTTTAGATATTCTGTCCCAGGTGTTGTGGCTGTGCAGAGGATAAAACGGTGCACCAGGCACAGTCCCTTCACTCCTGGAGTTTGCATTCCACTGCCGGCATAAGCTGTATTTGTTAAGGATGGCAGGTGAGCTGCCACTAAGAGGCATGTTTAGGTCATGTATTCACACAGCCACCTCTGCACTGCAGCAGGAAATCCATGGCAGTTCTGGTACCTGGGCTCCTACTTTAGTCAATCAAGAGTCTTTACTTTCAAGCCTGAGAACCAAATTTTTCTGAAGCTATGACTCAGCAGACTGACTCTGACTTCCTGGGAGGGAAACCTGAGTTTTGACTCTTTAGAGATGTTGTAGTTCCCCACCTACCTTCCGAAACATTGTGGTCACTGAGGACACATTTAAGGAAAACATTTATTTTACATGTATAGTGAGAGGAAAAGGAAATACCATTTCCTTTTCATGAAAATGAAATGTCCTTGATAGAGAAATAAAAGTAAAATTTAGTCTCAATCTCATGCCTCCCTAGAAGTTAATGTCCCTAAAGTTCTGTGATGCTTTTTCCAGTTTACTTTTGTTCATAGTTTTCTACACAATTTGCCCTCTTTTTAACAAAAGTTATATTATATAGCTTATTTTAAATGTGTTTTCTCTAAAATGTAATCCTATATAATAAAAGGGTAATATGCAAATTGAACTACTGGGAATGACTGGTCACTATAACACATACTGACCACCAGGGGGCAGACGCTCAATGCAGGAGCTTCCCCCTGATGGTCAATGTGTTCCCACAGGAGGAGCTCTACTCAGCCACAAGCCAGGCTATCAGCTGCCAGCACAGCAGTGTTGGCGGGAGCCTCTCCTGCCTCCTCAGCAGCGCTAAGGATGCCCGACTGCAGCTTAGGCCTGCTCCCTGCTGGCAAGTGGACATCCCCCAAGGGCCCCCAGGCAGCCAAAAGTATGTCTGGATGCCAGCTTAGGCCCAATTGCCCAGAGAGCAGGCCTAAGCAGCAGGTGGACATCTCCCGAGGGGTCCCAGATTACTAGAGGGCACAGGCCGTGCTGAGGGACATCCCCGAGTGCACAAATTTTTGTGCACTGGGCCTCTAGTTAGTTATAATTAATTAATGACAATTTGGAAAATACAGAATTCTCTCTCTCTCTCTCTCTCTCTCTCTCTCTCTCTCTCACACACACACACACACACACACACACACACACACACACACACACACACGACAATCGTTTAGTATTCCACCTCCCAGAGATACTCATTGCTAAATTCTGGTGTTTATTCTACAAAATATTTTCCAGGTATAAATATATATATATTTGTTAGTTAAACAACGCAGTGCCATAGAAACACTCAGAAGTTATTCCTATTATTTAAAACATGCAATGATTCAGGTGATTCTATTTGAATTTTCAAAAGGGAAAAAAGTCATTATTTAGGGTCTGTGAAAATAAAGTAACCATTACATGGCTCTTTGTTATTCTTGTCCTGTCTGCTCTCTCTCTGGGTAAATGTCCCAAATATTTTGCCATTGTACTAGTAAGTGCATGGCAGACATTAGTTATTGGTATAATTTTTGATCATAGACCAAGATTCCATTTGAAAGACCATTTCATTTGAACGAGTGAGTTCATGTTCATACCCTGTGAAACAACTTGTTTGGTTCCTGGGAAAGTAGAATAAGTAGAAAAAAAACCAACGACAGTGAGGCGAAGCCTAGCAGGACTAGGTTTTAAGTCCCAGCTATAGAATCCTGGTGACTCCATGTGAGCCTTCAAGAACTGTGTACACTGGTTCCCGGGAGGAATGATGAGCACTCTTACACCATGTCTTGGTCTTTAGATAAGTGTTTGTTTGTCTAAGCAAAAACTCAAGATTTTTCTGAGATTTTTCAGGTTGTTGGTATATTTGAGAATGAGTTTCTTCCTGGCCTTTATACATTAAAGACAATTTGATTATAAAATTTGTTTCACAACTTTTCTGTTTCCTGGAAATTCTGTTGGTGATGATCTAATATTCATGGTTCTTTGGCTGTTTCTTAGAAGAAATCTGAGAACAAAGATAACTTTAAACTTTTGAGATGTTGTTATTGTTTTTTGTTGTTTTTTTAAAAAATATCTTGTTGATTTTTAGAGAGAGAGGATGGGAGAGGGAGAGAGAGAAACATTAATGTGAGAGGTTAACATAGATCAGCTGCTCCTGCATGCCCCCTACCCAGGGTCCAGCAACCTGGACATGTGCCCTTGACCAGGAATTAAACTGACAACTGCTGGTACCTGGGATGACACCCAACAAATTGAGCCACACTGGCCAGGGCAAGATGCTTTTTTCTTTCTAAATATGTATAATTTTTTTGGTATTCTTATAATTTACATTTTCTTATTCTTGTAATTTTGCAGAATGTACTTGCATAGAAATATCTTTTAATTTAATTTTTTCTAAAACACAATGAGCCCCAATATTGAGAAGACTCACTTTTTTTTTCAGTTCTAGAAATTAATATTCAATAGTGTATGTTTTCTTCATTTCTGATTGTTCTGGTTTCATCCTCGGTAATGTGTATGATTCCTTTGATAGATATTTATTTTTTCTCCTCTTTAATCTATAATCTTCTCCCTTGTAATTTTCATCTTTGGATACTTTTTTTCTGCATTTAGGAGTGCTTGCCAAATCTAGTCATTTGATATTCTAGGCTGTCTTTAACATCTCTACTAATTCTGAAGTACATTTTAATTCTGCCATTATGTATTTGGCTTTCTTGTGTTTCTTGTCTTATTAAAAACTCTCATTTCAATTACCTTATAAATATTATTTTCTTAAGTTTTAGCTTATTTTCTCTTTATTAATTTTGTTCTCTGTTTTAAAGAGTTGGCTTGTTATAATATAATGAAAATGTCAACACTTTTCTAAAAATTTTTGGGAGGGCCTAGTAGAATTTTTTAAACTTTTTATTTTGAGACTAGGGGGCTGGTGCACAAAAATTTGTGCACTCAGAGGGTCCCTCAGCCTGGTCTGTGCCCTCTCACAGTCTGGGACATCCTCAGGGGATGTCCACCTGCTGGTGTGCCTGGCCAGCCTGGGTGAGGGGCTGATGGCTGTTTGCAGGCTGGCCAAGCCCCCCAGTGTGGACCCTCACCCCATTGGGGTGTGGCAAGCCTGGGTGAGGGGCTGAGGGCCGTTTTCAGGCTGCCCACAGTCCCTTCAGGGTTCAAGTCCCTACTGGGGTACCTGGCCAGCCAGGGTGAGGGGTTGAGAGCCATTTTCAGGCTTTCAGGCTGCCCACAGCTCCCATTGACCCAAGGTCCCAGTGAGGCTGGTTGGAATCAGGTTTCTGGGGTTTATTTATCTTCTGTTATTGAAACACTGTTGCTTTGAGCTGAGGCCTAGGCAGGTAAGGAAGCCTCCTGTTTATTTCAGCTCCGTGGCTTCTATAGCTGAAACATTGTTACCGTGAGCAGAGGCTCAGCCAGCCTAGGCAGGCAGTTGCAATGGAAGCTTGCTGTTTACTCTAGCTCCGTGGCTGCCAGCCACCATCTTGGCTGGGTTAATTTGCATACAGACACTCTTATTGGCTGGTGGGTGTGGCTTGGCTGGTGGGCGTGGCTTAGGCATCTCAAAGAGACTGTTAATTTGCATATTACTCTTTTATTAGATTAGATAAGTGTAGCTTCCCATGCAGTCTGAAGAAATACTACATAGTGATCCTATGTGTCCTTCACCTTGTTTTCCCCAGGTCTTATAAAAGTACAGTACAATGTTGCAACCAGCATTATTTTAATACTGGTTAAAATATAATTTTATTTTAATATAATTTTATTTTAATTTTAATACTGGTTAAAATATATAATTCTTATATTTAGCTTTTCAGCACATAAAAGTTACAACACCCATTATGTATTGTTATCAAGACCTGCCAGTCCCACCTTCTGAACAGAGCTCTTTCCTTACAATAGAACTATATTTACTAGATTTTCACAATTGAAGAATATATTCGTTTCCTAGGGCTAGTTAACAATTTATCACAAACTTGGTAGCTAAAAGCAATACAGTTTGAGGCCAGAGGTCCAAATCAGTTCCACTGGACCAAGTCAAGATGTCTGTAGGACTGACTTCTTCTGGAGACTACAGACGGATCTGCTTTGTGTTTTTGTTTTGCTTTCCTATTGTCTTTTCTAACTTCCAAATACTGCTTATATTTCTCTGCTCATGACCTCTTCCTCAAATCACTGCAATCTCTTGCTTCTGTCATCAGAGTTCCTTCGCCCCTTCTGTAGTCAAATATCTTATATGTAGATGGAGGGCCCCCTGAAAGATTGCATATAGGCAAGATTCTCAATTTAATCATGTTTGCAAAGCTGTTCTTCCTTAAAGGAAATAGTTACAGATACCAGGGATTAGGATACGAGTATCTTCGGGGCCATTGTTTGTTCCATCTAACATAGGGACCTTTCCTCTCGTGTGACAGTCACGTGGCCTTCCAATTCAGAATGACCTGGGTTCACCCAACCACTTACCCATAGTCTGAACTTAGGAATGTTTTCTCCTCTTTTAAATTGGGGACAAACTTAGCATCCACCTCATAGGGCTACTGTGCAGACTAGATCAGGTAATGTATGTAAAGTAGTTAGCAATAAATGGTAGCTGTCATTGCCAGGATCAATGTAGGCCCTAGTGTATTTACTCTGCTCTAAATAAGGAGAAATTGATCTATGCAACATAAGTGATTACAGGTAGAACAGGTAGGTTTTTCTCATTTGCTCTACTTTCACTTGGGTGCATTTATTGCTTTTTCTAGTTCTGTGTTTGATGAGCAGGTGTCAATGCCCACTTATCCAGCTAACTCCCAGTAACCTGCAAACATCCACTTGGAATAGTTTGGCTCTGCTGAGTGGGCACTTTCCAATTCTACTCCTCTATTCTTTCTTATATTTAGCTTTTCAGCACATAAAAGTTACAACACCCATTATGTATTGTTATCAAGACCTGCCAGTCCCAACCTCTGAACAGATCTCTTTCCTCACAATAGAACTATAAAATCCTGGCTTTACAGTCAGGATTACTTCCTTTCCTAGTTGTTTCTTTGGAGTTGTACTGTCCAAGTGGATTGTGATGGACGAGGGTATGGAGAAGAAAGTGAGCCTTCAAAAGCAGCATCAACATTGTGAAGAAATGGTTTTTGTTCTTTTTTAAAAAATTTTTTTCCTTGGGAGGTATTAAGATTCTTTCTAACATCTTTCAGGTGGGATAGAGGTTTTATTATTATGTAAAGGTCATTGGTTGCTTTCCCCAATTCATTTCCAGTGTCCTAATTAAAGAACATTGTTTTTCTCATCTGCATATTGGTGAATAGTCAGGCTTAATGTATTGTGACCTTGAGATTTTCATCTTTTCCTTTACGGTTGTAATATTTTAATGAGACTGTCTAGGAAGTGCCTTAAAGCCGAAGGTAACAAGCCATATTGAGCCAGAAAACATGATTTTCTTTGCATGGTTTTTATTCACTATTAACTTAGAAGCATCTGCTAAAGTGATTCAAATACTTGGAAATTCAGAAAGATCTTATGCAATAATGATGCCACTGTTCTGTATTATGTCCTGATCAGAATGAAGTTCTCATATGGATTTTTTAACTCTACATTAAGTTTGTCCTGCTTCTTAGTATTTGCTCTGTATCTACAAACAACTGGTCTCAACAGATAGCTAGGAAAAGCATTAAAGTCATGTTTCACCTGCTGTCACTCAGCACACACTTAAATAAAAGTATTAAGTAGAGCTAGTACAAAAGGAGTTATCCACATTTCTTAGATTTTTTTACAAAATAATATTTGGGAGCCATGACCATTAACTGGCAATTAATAGTTATACATAGTTAGCCTCTTGTATATTTTTACCGAATCCTTTTGGAAACAGTTCATTATAAACAAATGCAAGAAGGTACATAGTTTAAGTAATTTTAGAATACATATTGTTCATTTTTTACTATAAATGAATAATATGAATTGGTATAAATGGTCATTTCAGTCATTGATTCTAAAATATGAACTAATAAAACACATGGAATTCAGCTGCCCAAGCAGGCTTCTGGGGTTTGATTATTCAAGTGATTAAGATGCTATTTGTCAACTCTAGTTTGCCACCCCTCTTAATTATATAGATAATCAGACCAAGAACTGCTAATTCTGTCTCCTAACTATTAATTGTTTGTAATTACCTACAGATTAAAACAGCATGTGCAATTAACTCAAAGAATTATTGGTTACAAGGGAACTGATAAAAGGGAAACGACAAGCTTGGCATAAAAGAGCCTCTAGGAACAGCCCCGCTGAAGCCAGTGGTGTCTTAGGCTCCACCATTGTCCTCCTTAGGGGCCTCGCCTTTCATTTGTACGTCTTCAGCTCTGTCTGAGGCGGTTGCATAGACTGTTTCTTACGAACAGTTGGTTTCTGAGACAGTATATTAAAAAAGTTTGACTTCCATTGTTTTTGGTTCTTTAACTGATATTCAGGTGACTTGGATCAATCTATCCATTTGCAAAGTGGAAGAAATATTTGTAGCTTCAAAGATTACAGAAGCAGTGGATGTTTTAACTAGTGAGGAATGTTTCCTTCCTCCCTCCCTCCCTCCCTCCCTCCCTCCCTTCCTTCCTTCCTTCCTTCCTTCCTTCCTTCCTTCCTTCCTTCCTTCCTTCCTTCCTTCCTTCCTTCCTTCCTTCCTTCCTTCCTCTTTCCCTTCTTTTTCCCCCCTCATTTTCGTGGCGACATCACTGAAGTGTACAATCTTTATCAGCTTTCTGTCTGGGGTCTGAGTAATCTAAGTTTCTAAAATAATGATGCTTATTAGATCTTAAGAAATATCTCCTGTCTGTATAAATAATTGGCTCATTGTTAACTACATAAATTTGACTAAAAATAGGAAGTAAAATAAAAAGCTACACCCAACTGAAATGTGCCTATAAACTATTACTATTATAAACATCAATATGCTGCTAGATAATTGAGGGAAGATAGTCTGGTGAAAACTAATATTTGGTCCTAAAATAAAGTAGAATTAAAAAAAAACACATTTTAAGGTTTTTCCATTTCTTCAGATATTAATGTCAATTGCACTGTATGGGACCTTTCATTCTTACTAGCTTTGCTGATGGCCTTTCACTCTGTTACTGGTAGAAGTGGGGATCCCTTTCCCCACTGAGTGATGGAGCTGATGTCCCTGTGATATCTTGAGAAAAAGAATTTTCTGAGACTCACATGGGAGGTCAGTAATTTTTATTCATGCGGCATTACATCCCTGGGTTTCCTAAGTACCATTTCCCTCAATCCAGTCCTGGAGGAATTGCAGGTGGGGATTCAGTAGAGCTAAAAGCAAAGCCAGTGTCCAAACTTTCCAGTTCATGTTGGAATTGGGTCCAGTGTCTCATTAGACTGGTTGCAGTCCATTAGCCCACAGTGTGGGGTTCACATGACTGTGGGCCCATGTGGGTGAATACAGGATCATGAGAGCACAAACCAAGAGCAGCCAAGTGGTCCAAGAGTGCAAGAGAGGGAACTCCTTGGTTTAGGGGCTTCAGTATCTCACATCTTTCTGTGCAGGCAGTGGCCATGCCTCCTCTGACCAAAGTCCTATTTCCATGTGTGACTGACAGGAAAATACATTCCTGATTTTACCCAGACTTTACTGGGCATGCATGCGTTTTCCACGCTGTCTAGTTCCCCAGCAATCTGAAGGGAATAACTGGGGAAGTGTTAAACAGCAGCTTCCTGGCAGGACTGCACAAATGGCATGCCTATACTATTTGGCCTTAACTTTACTCCTTTCTTGTATGAATAACTAGGTTAATTACAATGGTATCAAATCAATGCCAAATCAGTCCTCGAGCATTCATTGAACCTATGCCTGGGGCACAGCATTACATTCAGTTTTTTGGGGAATACAAAGCAAGTGAAAGACTGTTTAGATAGGAGAAATAAGATATGCAGAACAAAACAAAATAACATAACATGTGGTATAATGATATTTTTCAAAAAGAATCAAAAAGTATTGAGGAAATGAAAGCCAGAAAGACATCAATATGGGTAGTTATTTAACAAATACATTCCAAATTAGCAGTTATTTAGATAACTCCTTGTTAACCTGATAGTGTATCTTCCTAGATTTGTTTAATCTCAGAGTATTTTATTCTTACTACTAGTTGATAAATTGGAATTACTGATAACATTTCTTATTTTTTTCATCTATCAATATATATTCTACTCTTGTTCTTTTCCCCTCACCCCCTAATGATCTCTCTCTCTCTCTCTCTCTCTCTCCCCCCTAGAATTCAGAATTTTTATTTCTTCGTGGCATTATCTGTTAGAATGTTGGTTCTCTGAAGGGTTTGTGAAAATTTAGTTTGATGTATGGCTTTGGTCTTCTTTAAGCTGTCAGCTTATAATTTTCAACTGATTTTGATGAATAAACCAGAATTTGTGACATGTCAACTTCTGTGCCTGGCTTCTGAGGAGGGGCCATTAGCATAGCATCAGTGTGTGAATGATTACCTTGAGGATTTTAGTGGAGGCTTTACTGCTTCCTGAAGTGGAAAAGTTATAGCTATATTTTCTAATCTGATACCTATGAACGGAAGAAAATAATGCATGGCCTTCTGAATGAAGTGGTAAACAAGATAAAATATTTGAAATGCTCTGGACTCTCTTGGTGAAATACGTTGTATAACATTTAGTGTCATTTTGGATTGGGCTCTTCAGTGATCAGGATTATTTCATCTGTGAGATTTACCATCCTGAGGCTTATTCTTGTTCACCAGTGTTTACATAGCTACTTTAATCACATTGCTAATGAACTAGAAGTACTGAGAAGTTCCATGTAAGATACTGTCCTTGCCCTGCAGGAGTTTATACATTTAAAAAGAGAGTGGAGAGAGAGGCCAATTATCTAAAATATGTGAGAACACTTATTGTAGAAGTTCATTAAGGGAAGTGGGTGGACCTGGGATAGTGTTAGTGAGTGAGAGTGCTTCAAATTAGTCAAAATGCTTCCTAAGAAATATGAGTGCTTACACATCTCTAAGAATTCTTATGCTTTTCTTTCATATACTCCTGAGTCTTTAAGAGTCCTCAAAGTATAAGATGTATGGCCTTCCTCTTCTCAGGTACTTATATTTGCAGATTCTCTGTAATCTTCCCATTATTGACATATGATTTCCCTCATATGTGGAATCTAATGAACAAAATGAACTATCAAGCAACAGAGAGAGAGAATGAGAGGGAGGAAGGGAGGAAGAGAGAGAGAGAAAGAGAAAGAGAGAGAGAGAGAGAGAAAGAGAGAGAGAGAGAGAGAGAGAGAGAGAGAGAGAGAGAGAGAGAGAGAGATCCACAGACAAAGAATAGGCTGATATCTTTTTATTGGGGGTGTGTGAAGGGTTGGGGGAGGTAGAAGGATTAAGGGGGGGAAAAGATAAAAACTAAAACAAAAACCTCATGGATGTGGAGAGTGTGGGAATTGCCAGGCAGAAGTGAGGGAGAGGGAGGTGGAGGAAGGTACTAGGGGATAAATTTCACCATGGAAAGAAATTTGACTTGGGTGGTGAACCCACAATACAGTGTGCAGATGATGTGTTGTAGAACTGTGCACCTGAAACCTATATAATTTTGTTAACAAGTGTCACTCCAATAAATTCAATAAAAAGGAAAAAAATATATATAATAAAACCTTTCATTTGATTACATTATGACTAGAGGCCCAGTGCACGAACTTCATGCACAGGTAGGGTCCTTAGCAGCTGCCAGCTGCTGAGTGGGGTCTTCCTTAGTTCCATGCCTCCCCCTGGTGGTCAGCTCATGTCATAGCAAGCAATTGAATTCCTGGTTCAGTTGAACTCCTGAGGGGACACTTTGCATGTTAGGCTTTTATATATATAGATGCCTCTTCTAGAGATTTTGCCTTTTCAATAGAGGTCAAGAATCTTTTAAACTGAAATGAAAGAAATACCTATACAACTGAAATGCTCTAGGCTGTGTGTATATTATTTGTTTAGGATGTCTCTGAGATAACATCACCTATTATTTTATGTTACTATTCTGCCTCCCTATGAGACATTTTAACTTATGATGTTATAATTATATTAAAGCAATGAAATGAAAGAATTTATTAACTTTGAGTTTTCTCTAAATTTATATAAAAACTAGTTACTTGCTGCATGGATTGATGCACATTGAAAAGAAATTAGTTAGAAGGTGGCTGGTGGGGAAGGACTGGGCAAGATGGGCTGGACATACCCTGGAGCCAATCTCCCATGGTCCCTCCCCAGCCAGCTGCACTTGGGGCAGCACTGCCGCTCGAATGGTGTCTGTGGAGTGAGCGGGGTCCCTCCAGCAGGTGGGGTCCCTCTGCCTGGCCTGTGGGGATCAGGCCAAAACCAGCTCTCTGACATCCCCTGAGGGGGCCCAGAGTGCAAGAAGGCACTCTGAAAAGTTGCTGTTGCACAGGGTGTGGAACACAAATCCAAATATGTAGTAAACCAGATTCGGGGCTGACAGTGCCCCAGCAACAACATAACCCATGGCCTAATGTGGAATCATGCAGCCCCATGAGGAATTGGACTTCCTCCTCTATGGTTACAGGGTGTGTCACCTGAGAACTGCCACTGCCAAGTCACCACAGCTCAGCAAC
Source organism: Murina feae (assembly GCA_004026665.1). Classification (NCBI taxonomy): domain Eukaryota; kingdom Metazoa; phylum Chordata; class Mammalia; order Chiroptera; family Vespertilionidae; genus Murina; species Murina feae. Next base: position 11,344 of record PVJC01027071.1, on the reverse strand, counting down.
TCCTACATTGAGCATCTGCCCCCTACTGGTCATTGTGGGTCATATCTAACAGCCAGTTGAACCATCTGATGGTCAGATGGTTGCTTAGCCTTTCATATATATAGATTAGCTAGTCTATGGATGACTGTAGTAAATTGAAAGTTCAGCAAAGAGTATATGTATATGAATATGCATTAGAAAGAAACGTGGAAATGTGAAAATAATTTGACTCGTTTGAATGGCAGAATTGAATTGAATTTTTTTCTTTTTAAAATGATTTATTTTTCTGAGAAATAAATCTTAAACCCTCATTTAAAAAAAAGAACACATTTTCCATATAAACCCCATATAACAACTGCCACAATGGAGAAGAAAGATGTGGTATACCTTTTGATCTCTCAACCTATTTACCTTAAATACTTTTAATACTTTCATTTATTTTGCAATTTCAAAACTTGTGCCTTCTTAATGATTTTGAATTTTCTTTTAAAGTACTTACATTAACAGGAGAAAGTGTTTTCCTTTTAATTTTTAAGTGCTGTTCACAAATAAGATTTTGCTCTAAACCTTGTTTTAAAACAGAAGTCGATGTTCTTGAAGAGAAAGAAGTTAGAAGAAGGAGCCTATTAATTTTCTGATGGGCACACTGCATGCAATAAAAACATGAGGGCTTTCCTGTGTGAGCAAGCCAATTAATTGAAGTCTTTCTCTCTCTGCAATTCTATCACTCCATTTCTTTGATTAGATGACAAGATGTGATTTTAATACAGAATAATGGGGCCATAAAGATGATTTACTCTCCTCTTAGTAATATAAGCAGTATGATCAGTGTGTACTTTTCCTGGATAAATATTGTTTTAACTTGCAATGATATTTCTAACAGAAGAAGCACTGTATGGTTGGAGAGGAATTGTGTCGGCAAAGTCTTCCCGCCAGGCTCCTGATTCCGGTTTGCCCAGTGACTCGGATTATAGTGCTGTAAGTATTCGTAAAACTGGACATAGAGTTGAATTACCATTTTCCTGGCAAACTATTGGCTTAATTTTGATATAACGTGAGAAATTTTTACTATGGACCTATTTCATTCCTAAAATGATTCTTTATTAAAATTCATCTTTTTTTAAATCACTGCTTTATTTATGTTATCATATCTTATGTACATCTTGTTGGTCGCCTTAACACCAAAATATTTGTCTTAATTATTAGTTGAAGAACACTAATAGTCAAAGCAATAATCACAATGGTTTGCCCCAAATATAATAGCAACTATTTTTGTAATGGTGTATGGACTATCAAGAAAAATACTATCATGTTGGCCAGTGGAGAATGAGGATATCTGTTAGGAGTGTGAGAACTTGAGGACTAAAGAATCCAACGGCAATTTCATGACTACACAGTGATGGTTTACTGAAAGAGGACCCGCTAAGCAGGGACATGGGGATCTGTATCTTGAAAATGGAATCAAGGCTTCTCTTTAAGTTCATCTGTTCATCAAGGCAAGTTCTAAGATGTCTCTATGTAAACAGTAGAAGAAACTTATGATTCTTTCATCCTTAGCAACACTTTCTTAGAAGATTGCAAACTGCTATTTTATAACATTGTGTCTCACAGTGTCTGTATATATGTCTGGGTTTATTGCATCTCCTACGTATTCTGTTTTGGGTATGAATGTCTCTATCTCATCCTTTCTGTCTTTTTCTCTCTTTTCATATCACTAAATTATTTTTTCTTTTTGACTTATCATTTGTATTGGTATGCATAGGCTGTCATAAAATTACCACAGACAGCCCTAGCTGTCTTTGGCTCAGGGGATAGAGAATCTGGCCTGCGGTCTGAAGGGCCCTGGGTTGGATTCCGGTCAAGGGCACATACCTCGGTTTCAGACCTGGTCCTGGTCGGCCTCATGCTGGAGACAGCCAATGGATGTGTTGTTCTAACATTGGTGTTTCTGTCTGTGTGTCTCTCCTTCTCCTTTCCACTCTCTCTAAAATCAATGGGAAAATATCCTCAGGTGAGGATTAGCAACAGCAACACAATTATCACAGATCAGTTGGCTTAAAGGTCAGAGATTTATTTCTTTAAGTTCCTAAGTTTGCTAGTCCAAGGCCAGCATGGCTTGTTTCTCTTGACGCTTTTCTCTCCTTGGCTTGCAAACAGCTTCCTTCTTACTGTGCCCTCAGGGAGTTTTCTTGTGTGTGTTTCTATCTTTTTATGAGGTCCGCTAGTCATATTGAATCAGTACCCTATCCTTATGACCTGATTGAACCTAATTAACTCTTTAAAGTCTCTGTCTCCAAATACGGTCACATTGGAGGTTAGGACTTCAACATAAGAATTTTGGGGAGAGATAACTCAGTACACAATACCATTAGATAATTGAAATATATTTAACAATGCTTTTTTTCTATCTATTGAATAGTTCATCTACTATTTTTAAAATCAAATATTTTTTTATGTTTTTTCTATGAAGTAAACCTTTTGAATTACGTTATTTAATTTATGTTGCTAAATTCTTTGAGTAAATTTACTAAAACTAAATCATTGTAACCTTGTTTTAGGCAAGGACATTATATGCATACTATTGTCCTGTTGCACGAAAATTTGCACAATAGGCCTTCCTTCCCCTGGCTGCCGGCACCAGTTTTCCTCCGGAACCCATGGCCCAGGCCTTTGGTCCAGCCAGAGCAGCAGGGCTTGGCTTCTGTACTGCGGCCACAGCAGCCAGGCTTGGCTTCTCCACTCAGACTGCTCCAGCCCCTCCTTTCTGTTTTTTTTTTTTTCCATCTCCTTGAGCAGAGCCCAGGGTGGACTGGAAGCCTGGGTTGCCCCCGTGTCCCAGGCCCCCAGCCACTCCTTGAGCGAAGTCCAGGGCCAGCAGAAGCTTGGCTTCTTCCGTCACTGGGAGCAGCCCCAGCCTCCTGCTCACTCTAGCTCTGTGGCCACTGCCATCTTCAGTTTTCGCTCGTGCCTGCATATGCAAATTAACCGCCATCTTTATTGGGTTAATTTGCATAGTCACTCTTATTGGCTGGTGGGTGTAGTGGAGTGGTGGAGTGATGGAGTGATGGTTAATTTGCATGTTTCTCTTTTATTATATAGGATCATTAAGAAATTTTATGAATATTTTGACAAGGAAATTATATGAATATTATGTTTCCTGAAATTTTAACAGTTTTTGTACTTCACTACTTTTAGAACAGATCAGTTAATCACAGCTTAGACAGTCACCTCCAGTTAACAGGATATATATTTCTAATGCATATAGGTACTTAACAAAAACAATGCTCCTGGAAGGTTGTTTTCTTATCTTCCAGGAAAGGTGAAATAATGAACTTTTACTTCTAAGCCTTCCAGCTCTACTCTGTTTTATGCTAACAATTTAGAGACTGCCCTTAACTATACAAATAAGTACATTGAACATACTTCTTTTGGGAATAAATCTGGCAGAATAGACTTGATTGTGGAGAGCTCTGGATGCAACATTGGGGACTTTATTCACTGCTGAGTGGAATACTAGCAGAACAAAAGGCTACTCACCATGGCTTTGGCCCAATAGATGGTGCTTTGGGTATGTGCACCTGTCTAGAGGTTTTGGGGTAACTGAAATGGAGACTGAGTGGGCATTTATAGACATTTTGCATCAGTGCAGTTAGATGCTGATATCATATCCTTGCAAACCAACTATACAGAAGTGGTGGGAAATGAATTAGGAGTAAGATTCCAACTTTTATATTTTTTTTCCTATAGGTTCTGCATTTTCACTTTCACTATTGGCTATCTAACTGGCTTCTTTAATAAGGATTCCCCTTTTGCTTATCCTTTAAAATACCGTATTTTCTGGCGTATAAGATGACTGGGCATATAAGACAACCCCCAACTTTTGAGAAGATTTTCCTGGGTTAAAAAGTTGTCTTATATGCTGGAAAATATGGTAATAACAGTCCTAGAAGGAATTAAACACCAAGTTTCAAGTAAATTGTTTTTTATATTTTTATTGTGGTAAAATATACATAACAAAATTTACCATTGAAAAATGTACAGTGTGGTGGCATTAAGTGCATCCACACTATTGTGTAACAATTACCACCATCCATCTCACAATTTTGTCATCTTTCCAAACTGAGACTCTGTACCTATTAAATACTAATTTTCTGTTCTTCCCTCTCCCCATTCTTGGGCAACAGACTTTATACTTTCTGTCTCTATCATTTTTATTTGTCCTTTTGTGATTGATTTATCTCATTTAGCATAATGTCCTCAAGGTTCATCCCTGTTGTAGTGTATGTCAGAATTCTCCTTCTTTTTAAAAATGCTGAATAATATTCTATGTATATACATACCATATCTTATCCATTCACCTGTCTATGGACACCTGAATTGCTTCTGCCTTTGGATATTGTGAACAATGTCACTATGAACGTGGGAATACAAGTATTGTTCAAGTCCCTGCTTTTGCTTCTTTTGAGTATATAGCCAGAAGAGAAAAACCTGAACCATATTGATTTCCTATGTTTAATATTTTGAAGATTAGTGACTTTGAGCATTTTTCCATATAACTCTTGGCCATCTGTATGCCCACTTTGGATAAGTGTCTATTTAGAATCTTTGCCCTTTTTTAAATTGGATTGCTTGTCTTTCTTTTAAGTTGTATGAGTTCCTTATATGTTTTGGAAATTAATTCCTTATCCGATTTATCATTGGCAAATACGTTCTCCCATACAGTGGGCTCCCTTTTCATTTTTTTGATGATTTCTTTTGCTCTGAAGAAGCTTTTTATTTTGATGCAGTCCCCTCTCTACAGCTTAGCTGCTCTTATCAACATTTTAATTTGCTGAAATAAGAAAGCTACTGTGGATATGATTTCTGTAGTCTAAAAAGACACTATCCCTTTTAAGCACAAAGTTTTTGTTTTCTTTTTAATATATTTTTATGCTTATATGTTTTTAGTCCTAATTAAATAATTTACTAATGTTATATGTCTTTAATTTTAATGTTTTATTTCTGCCACTGCAGGCTTATTGTATTAGAATTGTACTAGAAATTCCAGTTATTTTAAATGGCATATAACCACTAAAACTTCTTTGTATGAAGTTAAAGAAACTGCATGCTGAAGAGAAACTTACTAATGCTACTGTTATAGTTTCTGAAGTACTGAGATATTTATAGCTTTAATTATCTTGAAAGGTAATATTTATCCAAGATAAGTGAGCATTGTGAATATAATCCTTTATGTAACATAAAAATATAACATTACATTGCAATACTATAGGAAAGACCATCTACAACTTTTTTTTGCAATTTTATTTTATAACTCTTATTTAAAAAGGTTTGCTAACGTCATGATAATGTGTGAAGATATCTTGAAGCCCATGACCTGGAAGAATGTAGTTATGAAAAACAACTTCAGTAATCAAAATCAGACATGCAAAAATTAATGTATTTATCAATGCATTAAAATATGCTTTTCAAATAATATAAAAATAAATATTGATGGAAATTTTGGAAAATAGTTAATTTTTAGCTAATATTGGGAAGCAATATTATTTTTTCCTATGAAATATTAAAGTTTTGCATTTTTATGAAAAATGTATTTACTTTGCCATATACATTTAATATATCTATAAAATGTACATAGTTGCTGTTAAAGCCCACCTCTCAATAGTTATATTGTCCTGCATCAGTATTTTCTGGGTCTAAAGTGTAATTTATAAATTTGAATTCTAGATAAAAATTTTTTACTCTTTTCCTAGTTAAGATACTTTTTGGGGAAAATTAAGGAGGTGCTCCATGCAAAATTTTAGCAATAAATAGGGTAAGATATATAGTCAGAAGAAATTGGTCAAGATTCATATTCAACATTCTCATGATGTTTTAAGAAAGCATTTCTGATGAATGAAGTATTTGGATATAATGTTACTTAGATTTACCAGTGTACCACCACTTGACCACATCACAGTCCCATCCACACTAAATCATATACAACAGTGGAGGGTTATGTATAATAATAGGACATTTTTAAATTTGTGTTTTTGGGTCAATTTATTTTTATAGAGAAAAAAATTTAATCTAAATTTCTCATTTCTTTTATTATAAAAGATAATTGAAATTTTGCTTTTGGGACTTACTTCACTCTCTGTCTTTACTGTGCAAGCCAAAAGAGGCAACCAAATTTTCTCCATATATTGACTCTTCTTTCTGAGGTTTTAAGATCTTTGAGGGGCACCAGGCCCATCTGCGTTAGTAATAGAGCCCACCATGGTTCTAGTTCTACAGTGGCCATCAACATGTGCTTTTTTTTTTGGAGATAAGCTGGAGTGTGATTGTTCCCAAACCTGGATGAAAGAATGAAAACTTGTTTATGGAGAGCATTAGAGCAGATACTGGTTTAAGGGAGTGAACAGACTGTGCCTGTCCTGGGAAATCTCTCTCCCCGACCCACCAGCGAAGCTAGGTATGCTTGTTCTCTGGTAAAGGGAACGTTTAACTAAATTTCTTAAAAAGTAATGAAAGAGAACAAGCCATAAAAAGGCAGGCAAAAGAGGCCAACATCTGCTGCTGAGCATGTCTCACTTGACTTCCTTTTAATATTCTTAGGAATAAATGTATGAAGTAGGAAAAGTTGAGAACTAATTAGCTTATTTTCATCAAACAAAATGCACCAGACATGGATGTTGAATATGAATGAAAACTTTAGTAGCAAAAAAAGTAGACATAGAAAGTGCCAGTGGACATAGAGAGTGCTGATATTTAAGGTTACGGTCACAGGCTATAGGTATTGCTGTGGCTGTGAGTATTACATCGACATAGATTTGCTGTAATTTGACTTTCTAAATGATCAGAAAAAAATGTTTAACAAGTCAAGTGTATTCATTAAATGACAGATGTGTTAGATGCAAAGTTTTCTCTTAAGTTATACACCTTTAGGCTAATAACATGTTAGAATGATTCAGAATAACAAATCTGCAGCTACTCAAAGCAATGTTTTGTAGTGCAAGCAACAACTGTAGTAATAGTTGTAGCTTGTAGTGGTTGTATAAATCCATAACCCTTTATTAGACATTCTTATAGTCTGATGTATTTTGGAATTCAGAAAATTTCACACTTTAGAAAGGTAAGATGCTAAGTGGATCTTCAATTAAAACTATAATCAAAATATGTCAATATTTTTCAGTAAAGCATATGCTATTCTCATTAAATAGGAGATAGAGGTCATTATATTGACCTTTTCTTGATTGGTTGAAGTCAGGTTTTGCCACCAAAGGTAAGGTGAATTAAATTTTGCCTCCATGTGTCTTATGAAAAAACTAGAGGCCTAGAGCATGAAATTCATGCATGGGTAGGGTCCCTAGGTCTGGCCAGTGACCAGGGCTGAACAGGACCTTCTAGCTGCTGGCTGGGGCCTTTCTTCCCCAGCTGCCAGCCAGAGCCTTCCTTCATTCCATGCAGACCCCCGGTGGTCAGTGTATGTCATAGCAAGCCAGTCAAACTCCTGAGGGGATACTTTGCATATTAGCCTTATATATATACTAGGGGCCCGGTGCACAAAAATTTGTGCACTGGGGGGGGGGGGACCCTCAGCCCGGCCTGTGCCCTCTCCCAGTCTGGGACCCTCTGGGGATGTCCACCTGCTGGTGTGCCTGGCCAGCCTGGGTGAGGGGCCAATGTCTATTTGCAAGCTGGCCAAGCTCCCCAGTGGAGACCCTCGCCCCAGGGGGTGTAGCAAGTCTGGGTGAGGGGCTGAGAGCAGTTTTCAGGCCAGCTACAGCTCCCACTGACCCTACGGGCCACCTGCCTGGGAAGCCGAGGCTGCGGTGGCACTGGCCACCCCACGGCCTCCTGGGCGGGGGCCGCGGGGTCCAGCCGCCTGGTCCCAGCCTCCCACCCCCAGGCTCCCACCTGTGAAGACATCTGCAGGCCCAAGGCACTGGATGCCTTCCCAGGCGGGAGGCTCCCAAGATGGCAGAGGCTGCAGCCACACACCGGGGCTGCGGCCTCTGCCATCTTGGCTGGGCTAATTTGCATACAGCAGCTCTGATTGGCTGGTGGGCATGGCTTACCCCCGTCCCGGAGAAATGGTTAATTTTAATATTTTGCTTTTATTAGTTAAGATAGACTAGAGGCCCGGTGCACAAAAATTTGTGCACTTGGGTGAGGGGGGGCCCTCAGCCCAGCCTGTGCCCTCTCTCACTCTGGCACCCCTCAGTGGATGTCCACCTGCTGGCTTAGACCTGCTCCCCAGGGAGCCTAAGCTGGTAGTCAGACATCCCTCTGGCAGCCCAGGAGCCCTCGGGCAATGTCCACTTGCCAGTGGGGAGCAGGCCTAAGCTGCAGTCGGACATCCTTAGTGCTGCTGAGGAGGCAGGAGAGGCTCCCACCACCACCTCTGTACTGGCAGACGTCAGCCCCAGGCTTGTAGCTAAGCAGAGCTCCCCCTGTGAGAGTGCACTGTCCACCAGGGCAGCTCCTGCATTGAGTGTCTGTCCTCTAGTGTTCAGTGTGTGTCACAGTGACCAGTCCTTCCCAGTGGTTCTGCTGTTAGTGTCAATTTGCATATTAACCTTTTATTATATAGGATTATTAGTTTTCAAAGGTTTTTGGATTTCTAAGTCTCAAATAAGGAACCATAGACCTGAATAGTAACAGTAATAGTAATAGTAGTAGTAATAACAACAGTAACAATGGTGGTAAAAGTAGGTGAAGACAGATGAGGAAGAAAAAGAGGTAAGAACACACATATTGTTAGTTGCATAAGAAAAAAATCATGATCATATAGTCATTGTTCTTGATTTTTGGTGCAAGCTATCCTGGAATTAATTGCGAAGGTGTATATTTATGTGAGTCCTGGTGGCAAAACAAGGCTGATGTGATAGCACATCTCTGATAGATGATATCTTTTATGGAGTTCTTCCCTGACCCTCACCTGAAAGAGCACCACTACCTGTATTCCAATGTGTTCCAACCTGACAGTACATTATTTATGTCTTTATTGGTTTATTGTTGGCCTTTCTCACTAAAATGTTGGCTTCACCAGGCTGAGGATGTTTAGATCCCTGATGCAGCCCCACTGCCTAGAACAGTTTCTGTCACACAGCATAGGTTCAGAAAATATTTGCTGAATAAGTGGATAAAAGGAACACAAAAGAGACCCAAGGTCCCAAAGCTGTGAAGATCATAGCCGTGATATTATTAGGAAAGGAAAAAGGGAAAAAAAATGACGTTACATAAATATTGCTCTAATTATTTTTTTCTATGTTAACCAAAAAGAGTTGCATAGTTCTTAATTATTTATTCTGAAATGGACTTAGCCCCCATTCCTCTTCTCTGGAGTCAGTGGCCATTCTCATTTTGTCAGGCCGTTCTCTTATTGGTTTCTTTTTCTGTTTTTAAACCTTTTCCAATATTCTTGTTAGAAGTCCCCTTTGAGGTTGCAGTCAAGGTAGCTTTCTTTCATCAGCTGATTGGAAAGGAACAAATCTGTCCAAGGGACACAAACCCAAATCTTTGAGTTATAGGAGATCCTGGTATTGACAACTAGGTCATAAATACTGAAACCTACTTGGTAGTAATCAGGAGGCGTCATACATTCCCATTCAGTTATTGTGTTGGGAAGTTATCAAGCAATAGAGATCTTATTAGTGATAAAAGTCCGTTTCAGGATGCTATCTTCAGTGATTGATTCCTAATCTGATTCTAGTTTTATCTGTGAATCAAACACATGGGACAACTTTTCATCTCAAATTATTTGTATTCTTCTCTTCTTTCTTTCCATATCTGTTACCACATATTTATGGCCATTCCATTAAGCCTTTTAGCACTAGCCTCTGTTATTTGTTAAAATAATTGTTTATATTCCTACCGGCACTGTACTTGGGTTCTTTTTTCTCTACATCCTCGCCAACACTTGTAATTTGTTGATATTAGCCATTCTGACAGGTGTGAAGTGATACCTCATTGTTTATTTAATTTAAATTTCTCTGATGATTAGTTACTTGGAGTATTTTTTTCATATGTCTCTTGGCCTTCTGTTTATTCACTATGGAGAAGTGTCTGTTTAGGTCCTTTGCCCATTTTTAAATTGTATTTCTTGTCTGCTTTTTTGTTAAATTTTTGAGTTATTTCTTATATATTTTTTAATATTAACCACTTATCAGATGTATCATTGGCAAATATATTCTCCCATGCAGTGGGCTCCCTTTTCATTTTGTTGATTTTTTTGTGTGTGTGTTTTTTGTTTTGTTTTGTGTGTGTTTTTTTGCTGTTCAGAAGCCTTTTATTTTGATGTAGTCCAATTTATTTATTTTCTCCCTAGTTTACTTTGCCCTAGAAAATCTATTGGTAAACACATTGTTTTGAGAGAGATGGGAATGCAGACTGGTGCAGCCACTGTGGAAAACAGTATGGAATTTCCTCAAAAGTTAAAAATGGAGCTCCCATTTGACCCAGTGATTCCACTTCTAGGAATATATCCTAAGAAACCAATCAGAAAGAATATATGCATCCCTATGTTCATAGCAGTGAAATTTACAATAGCTAAGATTTGGAAACAGCCCAAGTGCCCATCAACAGATGAGTGGATAAAAAACTTATGATACTTTTATACAATGGACTACTATCTGGCTATAAAAAAGAAGGAACTCTTACCATTTGCAGCAACATGGATGGACTTGGAGAGTATTATGTTAAGTGAAATAAGCCAATCAGAGAAAGACAAGTTATCACTTGATCTCACTCATTGTGGAATCTAATGAACAAAATAAACTGATGAACAAAATAGATCCAGAGATATGGAACATGGAACAGACTAACAAATTTCAGAGGGAAGGTGAAGTGCGATTAACCAGGGGAATTAATATGCATACGCGTAGGCCATGGACACAGACAATAGTGTTGTGAAGACCTAGGAGGGATGGGTATAAGATGGAGGGGTAAATGGTAAAAAACAAAACAAAGGGGGCATCTGTAATACTTTCAACAATAAAGATGAAATGAAAGTAAAAAATAATAAATTTTTAATAAATTATGCTTGCAATACATATATTTTTAAAAAGCTTGGATGAGCCAAAAATACCGAGAAAATCAACCCTACTTATAACAATAAATGCTTTATAACCTTAGTTTTTTTTCCAAAATACATTTTGAACATTTTTTTATTAATATAGTATATTTTTATCATTAAATTGATGGCAATGACATTTTATTTGGGGATATAATTCATCATTTTTATTTTGGCCTTTGAACAAAGCTTTAATGGAATATGGTGCACTATATTTGGGTTAAATGTTTATGCATATTCTTAATTTCCTTAGGATAAGTTCTTTCCAGTAGAATTTTTTGGTATTCTTCCCCTTTTTTTGCTTTGCCTTTT
>PVJC01027070.1:0-23521 GCA_004026665.1 Murina feae | reverse complement strand
TGGGACCTCCAAAACTCGCCTGGAACTGGAGTTCAGAGCCGCTGGGAGCTTGTGGCTCTCCCCGTTTTGGAAAAGAACCACGGCCTCCGGTACCAGCCCTTCCCGAGCCCGTGCGCGCGCCTCCGTACCTCTGTACTTTGCTTCCGCTGCTGCTCTGAGTCTCAGACTCTTCTCTAGTTGTAGGATTTTCACTCAGCCAGCCGTCCTGTGGGTGCGAGTGGTGTCCGTGTGTTCTTTTCGTGGTTTTTCTGAAATAGTTGTTCACAGCTGCATATACGGTGTCTACCCTATGCTGCCATCTTGTTTCTGCCCAACGTCCTTTTGGATGAATCTATGGTGGCAGGAGCCGAAGCTGGGGTGATTAGGGGCATCAGGCAGGCAGGCAGAGGTGGTTAGGAGTGATCAGGCAGGAAGGTGAGTGGTTAAGGGAAATGAGGCAGACAGGCTAGTAGTTAGGGGAGATCAGGCAGGCAGGTAGGCAAGCAGTTAGGAGCCAGCAGTCCCGGATTCAGAGAGGGTTTGGGCCTAAACTGGCAGTTGGACATCCCCTGAGGGATCCCGGATTGCAAGAGGGTGCAGGCCAGGCTGAGGGACCACCTCCCACTTCCCCCTCATTTTGTGCATCGAGCCTCTAATACAATAATAAACTCTCATGCATTCATAGCAGTAAACCTACCTTTGCCCACCTCTGTATATATTGTGATAGGAAAGAAGAAAAGGGAGGGGTAGAAGAAAGATTTTAGTTGTGGTATAGAGATGAGCAAGACCTTTCCATTTCTAACGTATGAGCATTGGTTAGAGCAAGACCTGTTGTTACTGAGATGCTAGCATTTAATCTTGAAGGTCTTGATGTTGATTTCTAACTTTGTGCTCATTATTTTCAAAACAACAGAACATGAAATTTTCAGTCTGCTCACATTTTTTAAATATATATATGTGTGCGTGTGTGTGTGTGTGTGTGTATATATATATATTATTGATTTCAGAGAGAAAGGGAGAGGGAAAGAGAAACATCAATGATGAGAGAGAATCATCATCTGCTCCTTCTGCACTCCCACTCCTGGGGATCGAGCCCACAAACCAGGCATTTGCCCTTGACCAGAATTGAACCTGGGACCTTCAGTCCGAAGGCTGATGCTCTATCCACTCAGCCAAACCAGCAAGGGTGCCTCACATTTTTTATGTGTGTGAAAGATTGTGTGTTTTTTTAAATATATTTTATTAATATTTTACAGAGAGGAAGGGAGAGGGAAAGAGAGTTAGAAACATCGATTAGAGAGAAACATCAATCAGCTGCCTCCTGCACACCCCCTACTGGGGATGTGCCCGCATCCAAGGTACATGCCCTTGACCGGAATCGAACCTGGGAGCCTTGAGTCCTCAGGCCGATGCTCTATCCACTGAGCCAAACTGGTTAGGGCAAGATTGTGTTTTTTAAATTTTTCTTTTGTAATTCTCCACATGATTTCATCTACTTTAGCACCCTGACAATCCAGTAATGTAGTAGAAAGTGGTTTTTGTATTAACCAAACTAGACTTAGAGAATTATACCTAGGAATGCCTTAGTTATCCATTTTGATCAAGCACAAATCCAAATGTTATCATTAAAATTGGGAGCAAACTGAGTTTTGCTTTTACCAGTGATTCATTCATTCTTCCAGCAAATACTGAATGAGAGTTATATAATGCAAGGCCCTGGTTTAGGTGAATTGGTGAGAGCTAGGAAAATTGACATTCTGTCTTGGCTGGCTGAGCCGGGGCTGTTTTCAGATGGTATACATAAAACCACTGCTTAGTGGTTTAACAAGGCAGAACCTAAGATACAGCCTAGACACAGAGACCTGCCCTCACAGCTGACAGAAGGCTGCTTGGAGGTTGGTGTAGCTATTTCGGTTGTATTAATGAACAACTTAGATGCAATTCATTGCTGAGCCAGTGCGGGTTATGACAAAAAATAAAAACTATGCCTTTCAGAGTTACATGTCAGCATCTCAGGGAAATACTTTATTTCATGTTCACCTTGGTGCTTTGCTAGGTGTTTTCCTTTCCCTTACTCCAGAAAATGTATTTATATGAATTTCTAAGGTAATATTTGCAGGACACTTTTACTAAGGTTTCCTCATGTCAATAACAACAAAAGACTATGAGATTGTACCACTTTTTATTTTTTTGTAATAAAGTTAAGTAGGTGTTTACTTTTTATTGAATTTTTTTGGGGTGACATTGGATAATGAAACCATACCGGTTTAGAGTGTACAACTCAATAACACATCATCTTCACATGGCATTTTGTGCTCACCACCCATAGTCAAGTCTCTTTCTGTCCTCATTTATCCCCCCCTTTGCACTCTCCACTTCCACCACTTCCTCTCCTTCCCTTTCCCACCATATTGTTGTCTGTGTCTATGTGTCAGACATCTATGTATATATGTCATATATGTGTGTATCCTATATAATAAAAGGGTAATATGCAAATTGACCCTAACAACAGAACCACTGGGAATGATTGGTCACTATGACACACACTGACCACCAGGGGGCAGATGCTCAATGCAGGAGCTGCCCTCTGGTGGTCAGTGTGCTCCCACAGGAGGAGTTCTGCTCAGCCACAAGCCAGGCTGCCAGCTGACAGCACAGCAGTGGTGGTGGGAGCCTCTCCTGCCTCCTCAGCAGTGCTAAGGATGTCCGAGTGCAGCTTAGGCCTGCTCCCTGCTGGCAAGTGGACATCCTCCAAGAGCCCCCAGGCTGCCAGAAGGATGTCTGGCTGCTAGCTTAGGCCTGATCCCTTGGGGAGTGGGCCTAAGCCAGCAGGTGGACATCTCCCAAGGAGTCCTATACTGTGAGAGGGCACAGGCTGGGGATGCCCCTGTGAGGACCACCCCTGAGTGCACAAATTTTTGTGCACTGGGCCTCTAGTCCTGTATAATAAAAGGGTAATATGCAAATTGACCCTTACAGCAGAACCACTGAGAATGACTGGTAACTATGACACACACTGACCACCAGGGGGCGGATGCTCAATGCAGGAGCACCCCTGGTGGTCAGTGCACTCCTACAGGGGGAGCTCTACTCAGCCACAAGCCAGGCTGACAGCTGCCAGTACAGCAGTGGTGGTGGGAGCCTCTCCTGCCTCCTCAGCAGCACTAAGGATATCTGACTGCAGCTTAGACCTGCTCCCCGCTGGCAAGTGGGCATCCCCCAAGGGACCCCAGGCTGCTAGAGGAATGTCTGCCTGCCAGCTTAGGCCCAATCCCCCCGGGAGTGGGTGTAAGCCAGCAGGTGGACATCCCCCGAGGGGTCCCAGACTGCAATAGGGCACAGGCCAGGCTGAGGGACACCCTCCCCTCCAAGTGCACAAATTTTTGTGCACCGGGCCTCTAGTATACATATAAAAGCGCATATATATATATATATCATAATGTTGGGCCACATTTTCAAAACCAGAGAAACTAGTGTTTTGTTAATCTGATAAAAATATTCATGTATTTCAAAGACTTCTGTGTCATTGAGTCAGAATGGTAAATAAAAGTGATGTCTAGATATCCCCTATTCTTTACCAATATAGAGATGGTAAATAAAAGTGATGTCTAGATATCCCCTATTCTTTACCAATATAGAGATAATTTTTTTAATTGTCACATATTAGTAGATAATTCAAGTGAGAATGGATAACATGATTTGAAATGATATGACAAACTTAGACTTGGGAGAATTGGCTAATAAGGTTGACTATATAAATGCTCAGGTTTTTTTCCAAAACTGATATTCTATGTATCTCATTATTCAAAGCATGTATATATAATATAAAAAGTATATAAATCTTTTAAACACCAAATGATCAAAATATCCTATTAAAGATTAAAATCCTAACATGGTGAAGACATCCCTGTCAAAAGCCAAAGTCACCCTTTACATAATTTGAGAGAATGGCAATGATATTGTGTCAAGCTTTAAAAAATTCTAATAGTAATTTTGAGTATTAGAACAATTTTTTGCCTTTCATTACTCTATTATTATGACTACAGTTTGACATCTACGGTAAATTGATAGCATTTTTTCTTTGTGATCTATAAAGTATTTCCTTTTCTATAAGAATCCATATTTGAAATAAAACAAAATATCAGATTTATCTGTGAAAATGGTGTTGTACCCACATGGAAAACTACTACACAGATATCAAAGCCCTGTAGGAAGAAGGGTAGGTAGAGTGAGAGACCTGAAACAGCTTTCTCTCACAAAGCCAGATTGCCCTTGCGTGGACATCTCAGTGTCTCTGTCTGTCCTCAGAGTTGCTTTGTTCCTGCCCAACCGTCACTCCATAGGGTGATTTCCTTTTTCATGGCAGAAGTTGATCCCACTCAAAGACGGATGGACAATGACATCTCTTTCCAACTGGAAGTGTCTACGCTCAGTGTGAACAGCTGTTGGAACAATTGTGGCTAAAAAAGTTTTCTCTATAGAAAGCAACCTTGATGAGCACACATGCTCACACTGCTTTCCGTACCGATGCCCATCTGTTGGGCTTGCTGAGTGTCTGGCCATTCATTGGTCAGACTGTAAGACCTCTAGTGCCTCAGTCACCAGATTCCAGTTCCTCCCCTGCAACAGCACTGCCACCTGAACGTTAGATGTTGCTCTACCACAGGTACGCTGCAATCAGTTTCAACAGATTTAAATCCCTCTTTAGCTAGCTCATCAAAAATAAATAAATCAAAATTTTATGGAAGATGTACATTAAAGGCCAGAGTATATTACGTCTGTTATTGGCTTGAATTTTTTCATTCTATTCCCTCCAAATGGGAGAGGATCAGTATAGCACGCCATGATCAATATATCACACATATACCACAATGATTACTGTGTGTTGATGCTTGCTTGGTTTTCATAATGAATGATAGTTTCCTTACAAGTTATGCTTCTGCAAAAAGAAAGTTAAGTAAACAACAGTATCAGAGTATGTAGATAATTTTTCTGATTTTAATTTGTTTTATTTTTTGTTTCCTTGTTCCTTTATTTCCTTCTTCCTTTTCAACTAATTTTTTACTGTTTTACTATCTACTCTAATAAAAGAATTAACCCTCACTCTAAGACACCCACAAACCACACCCACAAGCCATGCCCACCAACCAATCAGGAACAAATATGCAAATTAACTCAACTAAGATGGTGGTGGCCACAGAGCTGGAGTTGCCTGGGCAATAGAGAAAGCCAGGGCCCTTGCGGGCCCTGAGCTTTACTCAAGGCTACAAAGTTTCAATTATGGAAGATAAACCCCAGAGACCTGCTTCCAGCCAGGCACCCCAGTAAGGACCTAAACCCTTAAAGGGCTGAGGGCAGCCTGAAACGGCCCTCTGCCCCTCACCCAGGCTGGCCAGGCACCCCAGTAGGGATCTGAACCTCGAAGGGGCTGTGGCCAGCCTGCAAACAGCCATCAGTCCTTCACCCAGACTGGCCACATCCCCATGGGGTGAGGGTCCCCATTGGGGGGCTTGGAAAGCCTGCAAACAGCCATCAGTTCTTCACCCAGGCTGGCCAGGCACCCCAGCAGGACCCCCCCACCCTGAAGGGGCTATGGCCAGCCTGCAAACAGCAATCAGCCCCTCACCTAGGCTGGCCAGGCATGCCGGCAGGTGGACATCCCCCTAGGGGTCCCAGACTGCGAGAGGGCACAGGCAGGGCTGAGGGACACCCCCCCCCCCAAATGCACAAATTTTTGTACACCGGGCCTCTAGTTTTTTATAACATAATGATTCTAGTTTACTTATTCTCATCCTTATACTGGATTCAACCATTCTTTGTAGGTCCACAGTCTTTTAAAAATATATAAAAAGAAGATTGGGGTGGGGGAGAGACGTAGAGAGGGAGAGAGAGAAATATAGATGTGAGAGCAGAACATCTATTGGCTACCTTCTGCACACTCCCAACCAGCATTTGAGCCCACAACCTGGGCATGTGCTCTGACTGGGAATTGAACAGGCAACCTTTCAGTGCACAAGAGGGAGCCCAATCGAGCCACACTGGCCAGGAGCTCCGTCTTTTGTAGTTTCCTCTCACATCCTAGATCTGTCCAGTGTATTCCTCCAATTACATCCTTCTTTGTTAAGCCAGTCTCTTACTTCACCCTGTCACTGATTCCTGTTCATATTCCAAAAGTTTGCGTTTTTCACCTTCTTGCCCTTTTGTGAGCATTGTCTTTGAGTTGGTCACTTTTTACTGATGCCGAGTGGAGCGATGGTACATGATCTCACAATTCACATCCTCTCCTCTTCGAATTAGCTGCTTTCCATTTGACCCTCAGCACAGAACAGGATTCAGAAGGAATGTTGCTCTACACAAGCAGATTTCTCTGCCGGATCCGGAAGAACAGTGATGTCTTTTCAGAAGCACGTGCCACCCAAGAGGAGGTCTCTGTAGATCCCTATCACTGGGGGGCTGTGGATGAAATCTCAAACCCAAGATGCTCCGGTTGGAGAGAGAAGAGGCAGATGAAGGCGACTATAGTGTGACCTTACACTTACTGCTCTTCGTCATCCTTCTTTGTATCCAGCTGGGTGTCTTCTTTCTTTTCCAGCCCACAGCCAGAATGGAGTGTCCAGAGAGGGGAGTATTCTGGGAGACAGAGAATGTAAATATGGAACAAATATCTCACCTCGCTACCTTCTCCAGGAAGCAGGTATGTAGTCCCCTGGCGCCATACAAATTTATGCAGAAGTGTGATTGTGTTGTTGTTCGTTAAAGAAATGAGTAGAAAATACTTAAAGAACTGCACTCATTGTTGAAGTGAATGTTGCTGAAGTGAATATGCTTGTGACAGCTCATGTTCTGGCGCCTGGGGAAGCATGGGCGCAGTGTCACAGGGCACGTGTCTGAAAATGCTATTGAACCAGCAGATGTTGAAAATGCTATTACACTTAGAAATAATTCATCTCTACTAAGGATAAAAATGGTTAATGTTTAAAAATTGATGAACTATTTTATTGGGCTATATTTGACATATGGCACTGTGTGAGTTTAAGACATATGATACGTTAATGTGATACATTTACATATTGCAATAGGATTACCACCTTACCTTTAGCTAATATCTCTGTCATGTCACCTAATTATCATTTCTTTTTTTGTTGTTGTGAGAACATTTTAGATCTTCTCTACCAGCAACTTTGAAATGTGTAAGACAGTGTGCTGTGTATTAGATCTCAGCACTTACCAGTACCTTCCAGGTGCAAATGGGAAAGCCTTCATACCTTCCCAATTCCCCCACTCCAAGCCCCCCATAGCCATCATTCTACTCTCCTTTTCCACAAGTTCAGCTTTTTAAGATTTCAGTGTATCTAAGGGATATGGCACAGTGCATAGGTGGTAAGGGTTGGAGGTTGACAATGTGAAGAGGAGAAGTAAGATGAAGGCTAAAGTTATTTATTTGCAATGTATAATTGGAAGCTGTCTAAACCACTAACAGATAAGCCAACACAAAATACTGTCTCCCAGAATATAAAAGTTAAATCAAGGGGCTTTAGTGAGAGGCAATGCCAATATTTCTTCCAGATAATAAAACTTTCTGTTAAATTTCACTTCATTTAGTTTAGCCTAATTATGGAATTGAAGGATGCAAGGTATACTCCTATTCTGAATTTCCTCTGAAAACACAAAGTTATGAACGTGTTAAAAAATAAATTATGAAAAAGCATTATATCAGTGTTCAGTATACCTGAAACTGACTTATTGCTTTAGAAGGTAGTAAACAAAACATTATCATCTTTCTTATATTTGTTTTTACACGACTAAACTTTGGCTTCTGAGAATACACACACACACACACATCTGAGGTTTTCAGATAAAGCTCATTTTAAAAAAATATGTAGGCTGATAAGATATTTGATGTTTAAAACCTTTCAAGTATGTTTCACCTGTTAAGTTTTCTACTTCTAAGAAGCTTAAATAAAAAAAATAAAAAAAATACTTCACCCAGAGAAGTAATCTTCCAGTATCTCTAGTAGGGAGTAAACTATTGTTTCAACCTACACAAAAGCTCAGGAAGTTATAAAATTCATTTGTCAAATGTATCAGCAGTGGCACTAATGTCATAGAGACTGCCCCCCTCAGTCACCAAACCATTTGTTGTCAGTGTCTGATCATCTCAGGAATTTCAGGAGATCGGAGGTGTTTTGAGTGTAGTTTATCTATGATAAAAAATCAGCTTGCAGGGCATGAATGAATCACTCATCCAGTCTTTGTAAGGATTATAATAATAATCTCTTATATATTACTATAAAAATAACATTATATCATATAATAAATAAAGGCTCAGTGCATGAAATTCATGCATGGTTCATGTGCCTAGGCCTAGCTGGTGATCAGGGCTTTCTGGCTGAACAATTTACATATTAGGATGGATAGGTAGATAGATAGATAGATAGATAGATAGATAGATAGATAGATAGATAGATAGATATTATATTATCCTATATAATAAAACCCTAATATGCAAATAGACTGAATGTCAGGATGATCGGCAGAACGACTGGTTGCTATGACGCGTGCTAACCACCAGGGGGTAGACACTCAATGCAGGAGCTGCCCCCTGGTGGTCAATGTGCTCCACAGGGGGAGCGCCACTCAGCCAGAAGCTGGGCTCATGGCTGGGGAGCACATTAGTGGTGGCGGGAGCTTCTCCCACCTCTGCTGCAGGCTGTTAATAGTGAGGGGTCCCGGACTTTGAGAGGGCACAGGCTGGCTGAGGACCCCCTGGAGTGCACGCATTTCATGCACCAGGCCTCTAGTATTATAATAATAACATTCCTCAGGTTTGATCTCATATCTCACGTACTTGTTTTATTGTTATAAGCAGAAAAGATTGGTGGAGGTCAATAGCCTTTGCAAACCAGGATAACAGAAGCAAATTCTCAGGAAAAGTGTTTTAAGCCAAGGTTGGCCTGTTCCGTCACATACACAGCAAAGGGCTGGTGACTGGTTGGGAAACAGCCAGTAAAAGGGTCAAATTAAATTATTCACATCCCTTCCACACTGCTTCCTTGATAAGAGTAGCCACGTGGCACTGAGAGAAACGTGTGGGCTTCGGATTCAAGAAATCCTGCGCATAACGTAGGCAAATCAGCCTTTGCAGCCTCAGTGTTTTCAACTGTTCCATGGGGGTAGGAACCCCTTGTTCCAAGCTTGTTACAGATTAAATGAGCTCATGGGGTTACAGTGTGCCTGGTAAGCAGTAGTGAGCCTCACTGCCTTTCTCATCGGGACCGTTCCAGATAAGGCAGCGGCTTGATTTTTGGCTGTACGTCTTTGCCTGTCTTTGTAATCTTGAAGGCTAAGCATCTCCATAAAACATAACTGCACCCAAAACCTAGCCATAAAAATGGGGATTTATTTTATGTAGGATTCTTCTACGCTGTCAAGCATGAAAGGGGAAAATGCTTTGATGACCTGTTCCCATTTAATTCCTCAGACATAGAAAACCAGAGATTCACAGCCATATTACGTTAATGACCACAGTTTCAAAATGCCCTAGAACCACAATAAGTAACCCATGATGTCCATGACCATTTGTGACTCATTGTTCCTGCCAGAGAACTTCCCTGACATTTATATGCTCTGCTAAACCACCCTGTATCTGTACAAAAACTTCTTTAAAAAGCATTAGCAAGTATGTGTGAAATGAACCAGAGCAAGGCCATCCAAGCTTATGACCCAGAATCTGCAGGCGGACTGAGTTCCTAGCACAGGCTGTTACTTAGTCACAGAGAAAGCAACCTATCATCGCACATCAATTAAGTGTAAAATTATGAGCTGTTTCTCTCTAATATCTGGATCCTGACACTGAAAGTGATATTGGTTCAATTCTTATTTTTATATGCTTTAACAATGTATTCAGGGGAGCATACATGTCTCCCGACTGTCTTATTCCGATAGGCACCATCATGTAATTGCATGTGGCAGTTTCTGATCTATAATCACTTGACTCTTTCAGTTTCAGATTCCCCTTGAAGAATTAGCATCCCTGGGGAGAAAGTGTACCTTAGGATATTCTAGGTATTGGTGTCTGGAGGCTGGAGGGCTTGGCTTCTATCAGAGCCCTCTAAGGAGAGGCAGAAGGCAGCTCAGCAGCGGAAGCCGAGGAGGAGCAGAGAACTACATGCCAATGAAATGGTTTTAGGCTTTTATTCCTTAAAGTTATGTGATCCTTTTTTTTTATTATTAAAATACAAAAAACTCTGGGAGATCTAAGACCTTAGTCCATTATCAGATCACACATGGAGTTGGCATTTGAGCCCGGGATGATCAGAAATATGTCCTGTGGGGAATTTTTGGAGAAAATGAGAGTCAAACATCTTCCTGGTTACCTTCTCCAGTTTGTTTCAGTTCAAACTCATTTCAATTCTATCCCTGTGAGATAGCAGAAAAAGACATAATTCTGATTATAGATGACTAGGGGCCTGGTGCACGAAATTCGTGCACGGGGGGAAGGGGGGGGTCCCTCAGCCCCACCTGCACCCTCTCCAATATGGAGTTCTTGGGGACTCTCACAATCCAGGACCGCTAACCTGCCTGCCTGCCTGATCCCCCTAACTGCCCTCCCCTGCCGGTCTGGTCACCCCTATTAACTTGCTTTTTTAATCTTATCCCCTTCACACACAATTGTGTTTGACTTCCTTACTGGCTTCTTCCTCTCACACAGTTTTTCTCCTTTATGTAACACTTTTCCTACTGACTCATCATTTATAAACTTTTCTTTCCTCCTTATTTCCTACTTCTGTTCTGTCATCATTCTTCCCATTTTTCTACTACCCTCCTCCCCTTCCCACATTCCTTCTTTCCTTTATCTTTACCCCTGCCCACCCTCCCTTTTCCCTTCCTTCCCGCCTTAATTTTTTTCTTCACTTCCTTCCTCTGCTTTACTCCCTCCCCGTTCCTTCCTTCTTCCCATTCTCCTTTTAAGCTCTACCAGCTCCCCCTTTATAACTTTTCTTCCCTCCCTCTTTTTCTCTCATCCTACCTTTGCCATACATTCTTCTCTACTTACTTCCATGGTTTTAATACCTATCTATCTACCTGTCTAATTATCCACTATCATTTATCTTTTTTCTTTTCTGACTTCTACTTTTAAAATCTGTCCCCAGTATACAACTATACTTGGTTTTCATTATAGGCCCCACAGTTCACTCATACATCCTCTTTTTTTAACTCTGCTGTCCACTGACTCTTTTATAAAGTTCTTCCCTCCATCCTGTTCCACCCCTCCCCCACCTGGTTACTTCCTCTCAAACTCTCCCGGGCTGCTGCTCCCTCCACATGCCTCCTGCCCATCTCTCCATCTCCTGGCTCCGGTGGGTTCACTCCAGCTCTGAAGGGTGACCTCTGCCCCTGTGGCAGAGAAAATGGAGACAGTGAGAGAGTGGGACCAAGAGGGTGTGTGTGTGTGTGTGTGTGTGTGAGAGAGAGAGAGAGAGAGAGAGAGAGAGAGAGAGAGCAGCCCTCCTTCCCTCATTAAAGCTTCCATGGGGAGGGGGCATTAACCCCCATCTCAGGACTCAGCCCCAGCCAGGTGGCAGCTGCCCATGCAGCCTTGACACTGCAGCTGCCAAGCATGAGCACCTCCACCTCTGGACCATCCACCCCTCCATTGGGGACCCACCAATGGCACAGCTTCTGTCTCCCCTGGACTGCAGTGTGGGCTCGCTTAGCCTCCGTGTGCTGTGATCCAGGCCCCACAGCCTTAGGGCCTGCTCGCTTCTCCCACCTGCGGCTGCCGCCTGGATCTCGGGGCAGAGGTCTTCAGTCTCCCCTGCTGGGCCGGGTCTGTGGCTTCTCCCGGGGCTGCGGCCTCCACTATCTTAGCTGGGCTAATTTGCGTACAGTTGCTCTGATTGGCTGGTGGGCATGGCTTAGGCATCCTGAAGAAACAGTCAATTTCAATATTACGCTTTTATTAGAGCAGATTATCGTATGGCCTTTCCTCTCCCAAGGAACTTCAATTGAATGAAAATATTGTCCATGTTGTGACATAAAAAATAATGACTAATTTTACAAATGTTATGACTGTTGACATTAACACATAGAGGTCTTTATATATTAGCCAAGGTGAATTTGACAAGAATCCTATCCTGATAAAGGCTATGGAATGAATCTCACCCACTTGAGAACAGTAACCTATCTGTTACAGAAGGCCATGACAAATCGTGCCCTGATATGTAAAAGCTTCCATCCTCAATGACAAAATTCAGCTGACTATTTGTTAGAGAAATTTCAAGTTGGTCAGGGAGTGTTATCTGTTCCATGTGCCCCCCAAAACTGAGTATTTGATGAATAACACTAATGACTACTATATATCTGCCCCTTCTGGTTTACTAAATATTTGAGTTCCTCTTCTTCTAACAAAAAAAATATATATATACTAACTCACTTCCCAAGCAAAGTCCCATCAAGTCATGGCTCTACATGAATGTTTATGATGTGCAAGTAAGGCCAAGTATATATTTATCTAGACAGGTCTCCTTGTCTGGAGATGCATGTACCAAACAGATAAGGTGTCATCCTCCACCAACTTCTTAACCCTACCAGACCTGAGGCCCTGAACCTAACTGTCCCTTAAACCACACAAACTCAATTCAAACACATGGGGGCAGACATTTGCAATGGCTAACCATGAGGTTTGACCATGATTGGTGGTTAGGTTTAGTTTGTGGTGCATTTTTTTCATGTGCTAGGCAAAGTACCCAGGCAAAGCGGTATAGCGGCAGATTCGGAAATTACCAAAAAATCGGTACAACGGTCTAGTAGGATTAACTGCCAACCCAATGTTCAGTGGGAGTTAGGGTAAGGTCACTATTGTAACTGAAATGAAGGTTCAGCTGCCTGCCACCACAAAAGCCAAATTCATGAGACAAAGATTGTTGAAAAAGGAAAAAGGTTTATTCAAGTGCTGGTCGCCTGAGAAGATGGGGGACTCATATCCAAAACTCATATTTCCACCTCAGTGCAGGCAGAGGTTTCCATAAGAAGGAAGAAGGGAAAGCAGAACAAAGAATTCAAGGGGAGGAAGTTGAAAAGTTCTCTGTATGCAGGCCAGCACAGTCCATTTTGATACTGATCTTAAAAATCGTTAAGGGATGATCTGGTGTACATCATCTTGCTCTTTGTCATCCTGATTTTATAGTTGAAGGTTAGCAATTTTCCTAGAGCTTGGATGACTGAAGGTCAGAGACTGTACCTTCTGGTAAGTTCGTTCCTACTAGATAAACATGCTGTTTATCTACAAGCTACATATTAGTCAGTGTGAGCATTTGTAGAAACACTGTCAAAAGAACAGTGGGGGAGTTACAATTCCGCACTGTGACACTATCATCAGAAAAGGTGATGAATGGGAAACGCAGCAAAGTCACCGGTTTGTAGAAAGTTTGAAATAATGCTAGACAAATGTCACGAGGGCCTCTTGTGTTGGAAGAGTAGAAAATGTTTTTTGTCTAGACTGTAATTCTGGTTCCCAGAAGGGTCCTCCTTTCTAACTTTTCTCCAGGGCTCTTAGCTACTCCTGATTAATCATTCCTTTGTTATCCTCTGTTGTGACCTCTGAATTGGACATGAGGCTGTGACGCTATGTCCTCATTGGAGGTTAAGTGACTTTCTCAGTGTTCCTAATCCCCGTCCCCCATAGCTTCCCAAAAGACTTGGGGTCAAGGGTCTTTTTAATTCTTGGACAGGCATATATAAATACATGGTGGGGCAAAAGTAGGTTTATCGTTGTTTGTGTTAAAAATAATACAATAATTCATAAATAATAATACAAGGATAGTCTATTTTACATACTCCCAACTCATGAGTTCTTCAGCAATAAACTCTCCTAAAACCTTAGCAGTTTTAAAATGATTGACTTAGTCAGTTACATGTATCAAAAGCTGCATCCAGAATTCTTTCTAGACATAATTCTTAGATTTACACTATTCCTTTGCTTTCTGCTCTGAGCTTTCTCTTTCTCAACTTAATTACAGGCTTTAAGCTAAACAGACTGAGTTGGGAGATCACGCCTTAAATCTCTTTTCCCTGGGCTATTTTATCCAATTGAAAGGATTTGCTGTGTGCTACCTTAATCCATTCAAAGAGTTTTAAGAATGGGAATAAACAGCTTTAGCCTTGATTTGATCCTTGCCTCAAGGCTAAGTGTTAATCAGCCTTTGTACTCAAAGGGTGTTTTTGTTTGTTTGTTTGTTTGTTTGTTTTTGTGTGTTTTTTTTTCCAACTCCACCACAAGTCCTTGAATTTTGTAGACTCTGGTTATTTTGTTTTGTCAGAGCTTTCCATTGATTTTTTTTTAGTAATGTTCATGGGAATATTAAGAGTTATTCCAAAGAATACCCTGGATTCCAACTGTGGAACTCCCTACCCACATTGTATAGCAGCAGCCAAAATCCCATCACTAAAAGGGACCAATCTCTGCTCATTTGTTCAGTAGGAAGAGAGGTTTCAAAAGACTTGAAAGCTGTCTCAGCTTCTTTGTCAATGGAACTATGGCCTTTTCCCTTGTGGAAGGATTGTATGCCCAAAATTAAAGGGACAAGAAGCAAATAATTTGTCAGTTCCTTTAGAACAATGTTGCATGGAATACCACAATGGAGAATTCTGTAAAGGGGTCTGTGATGCCAGTGGAAGCTGTGCAAAGGCGTATAAATCTCTATCTGTGATATGTGCATCTATGCCCCTCCGTGGTGGAAGGGAGTCAAGGTAACAACTTGCTACCAGATACTTGGCTGGACAGTAACCAGATTTCTTCTGAAAACTCCAGAGTGGCTCCACGCTGCTGGAGGCTCTCTGTTCAGATCTCATGTTGGCAGGTGGGATACTGAGCATCGGCAATAGCTGTACCTACGCCAGCCATGAAGAAGAGAGTCTTATAATGTTGACCCTATTTTACATCTTTTATTGAGCATCATTGTCTGGCTAAAGAGAAAAGTTGCCCGATATCCAAAAAAAGTTTCTCTTTTGGCATTTCTCCTTCTCCTTCTTCATATTCTTCGCCCTTCTTCTCCCTTCTTTTTTTGTTAATCCTAACCCCAGGATATTTTTTCATTGATTTTTACGAGGAGTGGAAGGAAGAGAGAGGGAAAGAGAAAGAAACTGATGTGAGAGAAACACATCGATTGGTTGCCTTCTGTACAAGCCCCAACCAGAGCCTGGGCTGGGCAGGATCCTGCAACTGAGGTACATGCCCTTGACTAGAATAGAACCAAGGACCCTGACACTCTGTCCACTGAGACAAACTGGCTAGGGCAAAAATGAGTTTCCCTTGGTCTTCTGACTATTCAGAGCATCCTCCAGAGTGGATGCTCCTCATTGGAAATTCACATAACACAGAGATATCTGTACACTCTGTGTAATTCCAGAGACAACCCTTTGAAATATCACCTTGTCACCAATCCTATTCTTTTCAACTGGCCAAATCATTATCCAATATTTATTACTTTGTGTAAATTCATACCTCAAATTCTTCTTTTTCTACAAAATAATGTAGAAACCAGATATATGCCCCAAATAGTTTCTGTTGGGAAAATTTTACTTCACAGCCATCTATCAAGAACACTTTTGAATGAGGGGTCTATAATAATAGTACATTATATCTACTTCTACCTACTAACAACTTACCATGCAGATCCATAAAAAATATGCCTGAATTCTTCACTCTTCACATAACTAGTCATAATGGTCATTAAATAACAGATGTGAATTCAGGTAAAGGAATTCTTACCATTTGCAACAGCATGGATAGAACTGGAGAGCATTATGCTAAGTGAAATAAGCCAGTCAATGAAAGAAAAATACCACATGACATCACTCATTTATGGATAATAAAGACCATTACAAACTGATAAACAAAAATAGATACAGAAGCAGAGCAGAATCAAACAGACTGTCAAACTACAGCAGGAAGGCCGGGGAGGGTTGGGAGGGAGGGGAAAGAGAACAACCAAAGGACTGTTATGCATCCGTATAAGCATAACCAATGGACACAAAACACTGGGAGGTAGGAGAGGCCGGAGGAGGTCAAGGGAAAAGAAAAGAGACATATGTACTACTCTTTGTAATATTTTAAGCAATAAAAAAAATTTTTTAAAAGACCCAAAACAGCAGAGTATAAGCCGGAGACACCTGCCACCTGCTCATTTGCCCATGTTTTCTAGATCTGCTTGGGACTGTCTCCTATAGAGCATTCCCTTTTAGAGATGGAATGCTGATGTCTGTGCTCAAGTTCAGGACTTGCTGAGTCAGAAAGCACCCACTAGGCAACCAAAAAGGTACTGACTTAAATCACTGGCAAAGAAGCTAGCATGGTAGATAGAATGCTACCAAGATCTTTATAATGGTAACTCAGTTCCTAGAATTGAGCCAGTTCATGGACCCAGAGTCAACTAATTAAGGGAGAGACTGTCTCCCTTTGAGGACGGATTGTTCTACACAACTCAAATACATGCTCTAAATGCTTTCCAATGCCTTCAACTAGAGGAACAATGACATTTACCCAGGTAGCTGTGAACTAGAAAATGGGAGGTACCCAGACCTGCCAAAGTCTTGACATTGGCTTTGAGTTGCATTAATCCTGGTGACCCAGTGTATCACCAAGGTCTGTAGGTTCTAAGGGGTAGGGAAAAGAAGGGAGGCTTTGGAAGTCAAGTGACAAGTGCAGTGTGAGGCAAAGCCGTCTCGATCTGTGAGCCTGTGGAGACATCCTTTCGTATTTGTCCAGTTTTGGAATGCCATGGGAAGAGATGTAGTTAACACCGGGCAGAATTCTTTGTCATGTGGATAAATGGCGGTTTGTGAAGCAAGAAACAATGGAAGCTGTATCTCTCCAGTGCTAATGGGAGAAGAGGGAGGAATTAGTTTTCTCAGCATCTAGTAAAGACTGGAACCAGGCAGGGGGGCCAGATTCAGGGAAGGAACAGAGCAGAGGGAGCAGCTGTCCTGCATTGAGGCCTCTTGCAGCCATGTGTGTGCTGATCAGAACTAGCCAGGGATGGAGCCTCATGCGGTCCACGGAGGTTAGCCCCAGCAGAGAAGGCAAAGAATGAGAGAAAATGTGTGTTTTATTTAAGCACTGCTAAGTGAGGCAACTATTTTATCCTGAATTTTAGACTTTAATTTGGGGAATAAATTATTAGAAAACACCCCCTCCCATCCCTTATTTTTCCTGATGAGTTGCATTTTGGAGTTTCTAGGGCATTTTTAAATTAATTTTAGACAATTCATATCATAGAAACCTGCCTATAATTCCATTTTGGTCATATTTTCATTTGAAAAATCCAGTGATGTAAGTTCTTGCTTGAGTACAGTTTTTTTCTCTCCGTGACGGGACTTAGTTAGTAACCTTTAAATTAAACATTTCTTGGTCTACACACTTATAAAAACAGAAAAAGTAATGCCCAAAGGAAAGATAATTGGTTTTCTTTCAAACAGACGAGCTATCTCTGGCTTACTTAGTTTGCATTTTGGGTATTTTTTAAAATTATTATCACCTTATAGCCCTTCTCTTTTAAAGCCTTCCTCTATTTTCTATTTCATTGTGCAAGAACAAGCTCGGGAAAATAAAGTTTGTAAAAGAAAGCCACAGCTCTTCGCTGTGTCCACATCCCCTTCCACACTTTCTGCTCAGAGATGGTGACATTGAAGGGACCGGACAGGGTACTTTCTCAACATATGAAGGGTAAGAACCGAGTTAACAAATATTTCTCTGTCTGTGCCTCAAAACTTAATTTATTTTAGTATAAATCATAGAGATAACGTTTACATTTTTATGACTCACAAGGCAGGGGAAAGAGGATCGTGCTGATGTCGTGATCAAATGTGATCTCTGGGATTCTCTATCAAACTAACAATAATTGTGTTTCTAGCCAGGACAGCCCTTCAATGTACCCTGTCATGGGGGTCCGCATTCAATTTGTTTCCTGGGAAGAGATGGATTGGAATTAGAGCAACAGTTATCCTTTGGTCTAAGTGTGGGTCCCCAGAGGTCCCAACAGTAAGCCTGACAATGTCTGCAGAGCATTCTGTAGAAGTCAGGACGTTTACTATGCAGAATGCAGAGAGCATTCCAGACTTTCCCCTTGAGTGTGACCAAAGCTTCCAGGGGTACTGGGACAATTCACCATGCCTTTACTTCTTTTTTTAAAAAAAATTTGTTTTATTGCTTAAAGTATTACAAAGAGTGTTAGGTAAGTCTCCATTTTTTTCCCTTGACCTTCCCCCCTCCTCCCCTACCCGCCCCAGTGTCTTGTGTTCATTGATTATGCTTATATGCATGCATACAAGTCCTTCAGTTGATCTCTTAACTCCGCCCCCCAATCCTCCCCAGCCTTCCAGCTGTAATTTGACCATGCCTTTATTTCTTAGTTAAACGCATATAGGGTCAGGCCCAGCCAGTGTGCACAGTGGTTGAGCATCAACCTATGAACAGGAGGTCACAGTTCGAGTCCTGGTCACATGCCCAGTTGTGCGCTTCATCTCCAGTAGGAGGCATGCAGAAGGCAGCTGATCGATGATTCTCTCTCATCAGTGATGTTTCTGTCTCTCTCTCCCTCTCCCTTCTTCTCTCTGAAATCAATCAAAACATATTAAACAAACCAAAAAAACCATATGGGGTCAGAATTTTGAGGAAAGTGTCCACTGACAGATCATGTAGCAAAGTGGGAATTGAATTTGAGGCCAGAAGGTCCAGGTTTAAGTGAAGTCTCATTCTTACCAATTGGTACCAAGACCTACTTCCTCCCTGTGCCCTGTGGATAAAAGGACCTGTCTGCCAGTTTGCTGATTTGATTAAAAATTATAATGCATTTGAGAAATACATTATCAACTAAATACCAAAATACACGTGCTACATGTTTTTGTTCATAAACTTTGAGAAGTAACCCAGGGTCATATTTTGTGTGGGCAACATCTAGTGTTGGCAGGTGAACAGACATTCTAAAGAGATCGGCAACATCGTTTAGGGTCACAGAGACAGAAAGAAAAATTAAAAATTCAAGTTCCCAGAAAATCAGCTTTCTAGAAAATTTTCTAGAAGACTCTCTTATAGGTAGGTATGAGAGGATAGTAGATTCGTGTTTTCCAAACATGGTCTGTGGAAGCCCTGCCCTTAATGTGTGTATATTTGTTAAAAATGCCAATTCTTGGGTTTTGCTCAAGACTAACTGGATCAGAGTCATTGGGAATGGGCTCGTTTTATGCAAGCTCCCAAGTGAATCATGCACATGAGTCTTTGAAAATCATTCTTTTATAGAGACTGTTAAAGCAGAGTCAGGCGTCGGGTTCTGATCATGGAATATTTGCACATCCTTGGACATGGACCATCCTAGTTTGCAGAGCTTTACTGGTAAAGGGAGGCTAAAGTTGCTGCCATTTTCCAATCTGTACTGTCTTATAGGTAAATGTAGAAATGAGTAGTTACCCACAATGTAAGAAAAGAAAGAGCTCACTGGGTAAATCCTCACACTGTGGCCATGCGAGAATGGCAACCGTTTAGGAATAGGAGTATCTGAGATTACATCCTGAGATGGGAGAGATGTCCATGGAGTGTTGCCCATGGGGCATTTATTATTATGTGAAGGAAACATCATGTCTTCAAAAATCTTGATTTCTCTTCCCTCCTCCCTCCCGCAGTGACAATCTCCTAAATTCCTAAGCTTTCTGAGATTTGTGTTGGCATCAGCAGGAGTTGGCCTGTGCCCAGAATGTGCAGGCTCATCTTACTATAACCCTGTGACCCAGTGCCACTGTGCTCACCCAGTCATTGTTTGGGCACCTTTTCCCGGCAAAGGTCTTGGTAGCAATCAGGCATACACGTTGTAGTGCAGTGACATTGATTGGACTTCGCTGTCAGTAGGGGCTCAATTCCTCATAAGCACTAACGGTCTGTATGACCTTGGGAACACTACCTAATATCCTGAATTCCAGTTCCCTCATTAGTTAAATTCAACTCAAAAGCACATGCTTCATTGCATTCAAGTGAGATTGAAATGAGAGAATGGATAGCAGTTTGCCTGGCACAATGCAATTTATGAATAGATGTTTCCTTCATTGCTAGATACCCGCCCTTCCCTGCCCTTCGCCACATCCCGCTTATTGTTAGGTCAACGTCAACTCAGCAAACATGTATTTGATAAAACTATTCACAGACATTAAGTACTGACATCTCAGCTCTCCCACAACCAGTGGAGGCTTTCACTGGGGACTTCCCTACCCTTCACTGTAGTAGTGAGAGCAGTCACAAACTAGTGAGATTCGGTCATACAGTGTTGGACAAACTAGTCCTGCAAGGAAAGAATTATGTCCATATTTTGCAGCCCGTCTCATGGCTAAGGAGGTAGAGGAGAAGCAAGGGCACAAATCTGCACGACCGAGTGGTGTTGGAACTCAGTTCCTATCTTCCTCCAAGCATATCTGTATAGTAGATCACATCAACGCCCATCCTGAAGCTACGTTAAACACCTTTCTGCCTCAAACTTAGTCCTTCATCTCTATTTTCTGTTCCAGAGACTGAATTGCCACTCACTCGGTCATCTAAGAAGGAAATTGGGGAGCTTTTCCTTAGGATTGCCTTTTTCTCATCTCCTGCTCCCAATCAATACCCCAAGTTTCTTCATTTATAGTCTTCCTATTTTTCAAATTTGCTCTCTCATCTTCAGACATGTAACTAGATAGGACGAGGTTTCTGACAAAGACAGCCTGTCTAGACGACCCTGCTGTGGCCTGGTGGCATATGTTTCTGTTTGGTTCACAGGTGGGGATGGTTGGGGGGGAATGAAGAGATCAACTGAAAGACTTGCATGCATGCATATGAGCATAATCAATGGACACAAGAAACTGGGGGTTAGGGAGGAGGGGGGGAAGGGCAAGGGGAAAAAATGGAGATCTATCTATCATCTGTTGTAATACTTATCTATCACTTGTTGTAATACTTTAAGCAATGAAATAAAAAATATATATAAATATAAAAAAAAAGAAACTATGCTAATGCACTTAAATGCCCTAAATAAATAAATAAATAAATAAATAAATAAAAGGAACGAGGAAGAACCTTCAGGCTGATGGCCCGAGGGCTTGCACTTCTGGTCAAAAATCACTAATGGGAAATGAATACCCTAGTTCTCTGGCCTCTCGGCTCCCCATGTCACTCTGCCTTCTGTGACTCCTTTCTCGAGTGAACTATTTTCAAGAATGAATGATAGAGTAGTATGCTATTTGATTAGGATGCCTTCTGCATTTGATTAGGATGCCTTCTGCTATTTGATTAGGATGCCTTTCTCGAGTGAACTGTTTTCAGGAATGAATGATAGAGTAGTATACTATTTGATTAGGATGTCTTTGCATTTGTTTCTATAAGAGGAAAGCAGAGAGAATGAGTAAAGGACAAAGGTAAAGGAGAAGAAAACAGTAGAACAATACCCTCAGGAGATCATTGCTCTGAAAAATCAGTATTTAAGTTATTGATCAGCCCAAACGGCGTGGCTCAGTGATTGAGCATCAACCTATGAACCAGGAGGTCACAGTTCAATTCCCTGTCGGGGCATATGTCTGGGTTGCAGTCCCCAGTAGGGGGCGTGCAGGAGGCAACCAACCGATGATTCTCTCTCAACATTGATGTTTCTATCTCACCCTTCCTCTCTGAAATCAATGAAGATATGGTTTACTTATAAAAAATAAAAACAAAAATAGAAAATATATTTAAAAAAATAAATTATTGATCATGCCTCTATGGAAGGAGAAGACTATGGGGGAAATAAAGTCCCTTATTTTAAAAAGAAACTATAATGAACAAACACCCTTAAATGGTTTGAAGTCCCTGGGTCAGAATTTCCACAGAGGAATTTACAAAAATATTTTGTTTTAAAACCATTTTTGGTAGGATGTCAGTAAATTGTGGCCATTTATGAACTTTTGTGGAAAACTCAAGTAAAATTCAGATCTAAAAATAAACAAACACGAAAGAAAGAGGAAAACTAAACACTGAAGCTCACTCATGCTCATCCTTTATGCACCCTCAGGCACCTGGGTGACAAGACAAGAGCTTCTAGATTGAGGAGTCTGCTTAATCTGTCTGCAGATTACAGAGGGATTCATGAACAGTGGGACACAGGTGATCCAAAGAACCTTGTAGTGAACCAGCATTGAGTTGTAACAGATGCTGACTCCCCATGAAATCGTAGCCTAAAAATAGGAAAGACAAAATAACCTTGGAAGAGTTTAAGGAAAATTGGCAATCTTCAGACTCCATAATTTTGTTTTTTAAATCACTTGGACCTCAATCCAATGTGAGTTTATTTACAAGAAATTTGGTTACCTTATTGAATGCATTATTCT
This sequence comes from Murina feae, assembly GCA_004026665.1. Taxonomy (NCBI): domain Eukaryota; kingdom Metazoa; phylum Chordata; class Mammalia; order Chiroptera; family Vespertilionidae; genus Murina; species Murina feae. The sequence goes on along the minus strand of PVJC01027070.1, from coordinate 1,165 downwards.
AAAACTTTATCTTTATATGAGCTATTTGGCTGGATCTGTGCTGCAGTATTTATATTTTAGGGAAAGAAAAATGTACAAGCTGCAAGATATGGTGAAACGATGTCGTTTAACATTTATTTTTCCAACAACTTTGAGAACATAGCGATAAATTTTCCTTCAGGGATTTCTGGGGAGCAGCTATGAGGTTGAGCTGTGGAGACAAAATGACCTGTAACTGGGTCATAACCCTATATGCTCTTGCTTCACTGGGGAAAGCAAAACAAGTCTGAGATCAATATTTACACATAGAGAAGATTTCCTGAATACTTGGGGTTGTTCTGCAGTGGTTGATTTGACCACACAATGCATTTTTTTTTTAATGGTCTGCAATTCCTAGAGGAAAATGGATGAATACTCAGATACCTTTAAAGAAACACACCAAATTAACAACACTTTTTATCATCAGTGACTTGCTTTTATGGCACATAGTTCATCGTGTGTTCACTGTTAATAAGCAAATATATTGAGTTCTAGTCACACAGACACTCAGCAAGGTCATGAGTCAGATCTCCAAGAAAACCCTAAAGATGGCATCTAGAGAGAAATGGGCCTCCTTACAGGACTGGCCAGCAGACCATGCCTTTCAGAAACCACCAGCTTAGAGTCAACTACAAACCATTCGAAGACTGAAATAAAGAGTTGTTTTTAAATGTAGAGTTTTTAGGGAGAATTCAAAAGCATCTAAATCATTTATATAGTGGGCTATATTATTGGCCAAGCTTTTCTAGTCGTGGCAGACCTCCTGACAATCCAGTTAACAAATAAACTATTATTATGTGTTAGGTGCTATGCTAGAAGTGTATGATCGTCTAACTACTATGCTGTACACGTGAAACTAATGCAAAATAATGTTGAATATAAACTGCAATTTTAAATTGAAAAAAATGATGTAGCTTCTGCTCTCAACACATTAGTTGGATGAATAAGAAGAACCACATGAAATGCTAAATAAAAATGTGTATTTAATAATAATAGAGGCAATAGTAACAATTACATATTGGTATATTACAAATAACACAACTAACTCAATTTAGTTTAAACAACAAAACTAACTGATTATATCACACTAGAGGCCCGATGCACAAAATTTGTGCACGGGGGGGGGGGGGGGGGGGGGGGGGGGGGG
>PVJC01027069.1:0-23470 GCA_004026665.1 Murina feae | reverse complement strand
CAGCCTGGCCTGTGCCCTATTGTATGTAGTCTGGGATCCCTCAAAGGATGTCCACCTGCTGGCTTAGGCCCACTCCCTGGGTGATCAGGCCTAAGATGGCAGTCAGACATCCCTCTTTCAGCCCAGGAGCCCTTGGGGCATGTCCACTTGCCAGCGGGGAGCAGGCCTAAGCTACAATTGAACAGCCTTAGTGCTGCTCAGAAGGCAGGAGAGGTTCCCACCACCACCGCTGTATTGGCAGCCAGCTGGCAGCCTGGCTTGTGGTTGAGCAGAGCTCCCCCTGTGAGAGTACACTGACCTCCTGCATTGAGCATCTGCCCCCTGGTGGTCAGTGTGTGTCATAATGACCAGTCATTCCCAGTGGTTCTGCTGTTAGGGTCAATTTGTATGTTACCTTTTTAGTATATAGGATAGAGGCCTGGTGCATGAGTGGGGGCCAGCTGGTTTGCCCTGAAGGGTGTCCCAGATCAGGGTGAGGTTCCTGCTGGGGTGTCTGGCCAGCCTGAGTGAGGGGCTGAGGGCTATTTTCAGGCTGCCCACAGTCTCTTCAGGGTTTGGGTTTCTACTGGGGTGCCTGGGCAGCCTGGGTGACAGACTGATGGCTGTTTGCAGGCTGGCCAACCCCCCCAGTGGGGACCCTCACCCCATGAGGGTGTGGTCAGCCTGGGTGAGGGGCTGAGGACCATTTTCAGGCTGCCCATAGCTCCCATTGACCCAATGTCCCAGCAAGGCTGGATGGAATCAGGTTTCTAGGGTTTATTTATCATTCCACGAGACATGCTTTATCTGACTACCTTAATGTGATTATTTTTTCACTTTCCCCTATCAGTTCAGAAATAAACATATACTGTTGAGGATATTTCTGAGCCAATGCCCTTATCCTCCCAAATTAGTCCTTCTTTCCTGATAAGGCAAATGGCATTTTTGCATTGCTACTTCACATTCCATTTCTTCCTTTGTGAAGCCTTCCTTTGTCCCAATTCCAAATCAGAGGCACAGCAAATGAGTCTGCTTTCTTGGGCAGACTGTGCAATCTTCTTCAACATTTTCTTCCAGCTACATGATAAGTATAAAATTATATTTCTCTTTTAATATAAATTATGGACTTTTTGAGGATAAAGATGCTAAATGAATATTTATTGAAATAATGAAACTTTGAAATAAATCTTCTCCTAAATATACATAGAGACCAAGTGCTAGAAGCAAATTCCAGCAGGTCATAATTATGCAAGAAGTTCATCAGAAGGCTGATGAACCTTGGGGCTTAAGCAGGGCTGATAATCTGCATATTAATACCTGTTGCCAAACAGCTGAGGCCAATTCCCCTAACCTGATAATCCTTTATTGTTTACCAAATCTTACCTTTGATGTGTATATCTGCTTTGCTAAAGGCCAAAATGTTTGTATTGGGGATCAAAAGTCTGTATTTACTAAAAAGTTACAAGATCCTCTGCCTATAGTGTGGAAAGATTAGGCAGATAAAAAGGGTGTTGCTATCAGCTCTCTTGTAGGGAGCCTCTGATGCTTTGTTTTAAAATTACTATATCACATTTTGGGGCAGGCAGAGTTTAGCTAAAATAACTTTAGAGGCCAGTCAATGCTATGGAAAGAAAGATCCAGAAAAAGAACTTTGACTTATTAAAACTTGTCTACATGTATGGGTGATTGCTTGTCTGTTGTTCTCTCATTTTTGTTTGTTTAGTGTGTTTATTGTTAGTTTATTAAGCATGCCTTTAATTTAAGTTGGTAAGAAAGGAAACCTGGGCAGCTAGACCATTTACTGAATTTCCCCAGAGCAAACAGGATGTGGAGGTGGGGAGACACATGGTGATCCTGTAAAATGGATAACCACTCCCGAGAGACTATTAAAAAGTCTCATTCTCACCATGTTGTTTTTTTTTTTTTTTTTAATCTACTGGTCCATCATTTAAAATTTTGCAGAATTTATGATGCATCAGGGATTTCAGTACTCATGAAGAAAAAGGCTAATTTAAGAGAAAAAGCACACACCATCCAATTTTGGATAACTTTTCAACTGAGATCAATCTCTTTATGGATGATATAGAATAAATCCTAAAATCATTTTTTTTTTCAAAGAAAGATGGCAAAAATGACCCAAAGGAAAAAACAACAACAGGCTGTTTGGAAAATAAGATTGGTATTTCCATAAATAAAGGGTAGTTTTTGAATAATAATGGACTGTATTTCAAAGTTAACCTTGGGACCACTGATAGTCAATAAGCTATCTCTGTTACAAAATTTTCCAAAGTAAATGCCTTGAACAATAATAATTGGCTTTAAAATCTCAAAATTATTAAAATATGTATAAATAGATATAACTAAGATGAAGGATTTATAGTGAAGTTTTTCAGAAATAATTATAGATATTATTGATAGTCAGGATTTGCTCCTTGTTGAAGGAGGGGGCTGGTCTCATTTCCCCCAGCAGAAAAAATGTATAGTTTTACATCAAGCAGCTGGGCCAAACCTATTTCTCCAGAAACATAGTTTTCCAAAGTCTATGGAAACTTAAAATTATGGGGTTTGCTAAATTAAATGATAAAAATTTATTTAAAAATCTAGTATTTAGAAATGACAAAATACTGAAATATTAATCTGAGTTTGTCTCGTTTGAAAAAACTAGAAAATGGAATTGAATCTATTAATTAAATATGTCTTGTATTTTCAAATACATATTTGAAATATATTCTTACATATGTGAAGTTATTATTAATCTGAGAAATGTTAAGTATTTAATTTGCCAGCACAAATTTAAGGCTTCTAAGAGTTTAAAGTTCATATTAAGTAAAGAGAAATTATATAGTTGTGATAACAAAATTCATAAGGTATAGAAATTTATGTTTGAGAAAATAATTCTTGTTTTTCTCTAGAGAAATTAGTAGTTTAAGATATATTATAGTCTTATGTGCATGGTAAAATTTCAACCTAGGTCAAATTAAAGAGAAAGAGGATTAATCCTGTGGTCTGAACCACATCTAATCTAATAAAAGAGTAATATGCAAATTGACCCTCACTCCATTACATCTACAAGCCACACCCACCAACCAATCAGGAGCAAATATGCAAATTAACTCAGCTAAGAAGGTGGTGGCCATGGAGCTGGAGTTGCCCCAGGCAATGGAGGAAGCCAGGGCCCTGTGGGCCCTGAGCTTTACTCAAGGCTACAAAGTTTCAATTATAGAAGCTAAATAAATCTCAGATAGCTGCTTCCAGCCAGGCAGCCCAGTAGGGACCCAAACCCTGAAGGGGCTCTGAGCAGTCTGAAACCACTCTCTGTCCCTCACCCAGGCACACTAGGAATCCCAGTAGGTGACCCGAACTCTGAAGGGGCTGTCAGCAGCCTGAAATGGCCACCAGCCCCTCACCCAGGCTGAACAGGCACGCCAGCAGGTGAACATCCCCTGAGGGATCCCAGACTGCGAGAGGGCACAGGCAGGACTGAGGGACCCCCCCACCCCCCAATTGCACAAATTTTTGTGCACTGGACCTCTAACTTTTAATATAAAAACCACTTTAAATTTAATACATAATTTTTGAATATATATATATATATATATATATATATATATATATATCCCAGAGATTATATTATATTATATACTTTTAGAATATATATATATATATATACACACACACACACACACACACACATACACATACTGTGGGGGGTTCCTCAGCCCAGCCTGCCCCCTCTCACATACTGAGAGCCCTCAGGGGGTGTCCTACTGATGACTTAGGCCTGCTCCCTGATCCCCTTGGGGAGCATACCTAAGCCACAGTCTGGCCTCCCTTTGTGGGAAACTACTGGACTGATCAGGAGAAGCCACCAGCTCCATCAGCTTGCTGCTGCAGCCACTGCAGCCACCAAGGTGTTTTCATCAACACGGACTCTAGTCCCTTCACCATGAAGAAATGACAGCCTTCTTTAGTCAATTTCAAGATGTGTCTTTCATAGGATATGACATTTCTTTCTTTTTTTTTTTTATCCTTACCTGAGGATGTTTCCACTGATTTTTAGAGAATGTGGAAGAGAGAAGACAGAGAGAAACATCAAAGTGAGAGGAACACTTTGATTGGTTGCCTCCTGCATGAGCCCTGATCTGGGCCCTGGCCAGGGAGGAATCTGCAACCTAGGTACATGCCCTTGATCAGAATTGAACCCAGACCCTGTAGTCAGCAGGCCAAGGCATTATGTACTGAGCCAAACTGGCTAGGGCAGGATATGATATTTGTTAGCCCTCCAGCAGTGGACCTTCATTTTTTTCTCCAGGAGTGAGGTGGAAAAACCCTAGATCACCCTTTTGGATTTTTATTACCCAAGTTACGAAGAATATTAACAGTGGCATAAAGGGAATTTAGCCAATGAGTGGTAAGAAAAGGTGTTTCCTCTCTAGTTCACTCCAATCACCAGCTCCACCCCTATACCTCCAATCCCAGCTCCACCCTGCCCACGCCTTTAACCTCTAGCAAAGGATGCAGGCCTGGGCAGAAAATTCCCAGACCCCTGATATTGCCAGCTCCGACCCTGCCCTAGCCTGCTGCATTCTGCCAAGGCTGCAGGCCTGGGCAGGGGAACCCCAGGCCCTTGCAATGGCCAGTTCCACCCCTTCCCAGGCCCCTGCAATCTCTGCCTGTGTCCCTGCCCAGGTCCCTTTGATTGCTGGCTCCACCATGGCCCAGAATTTTAGCCTCTGGCCAAGGCTGCAATCCTGGACAGGGGACCACCAGAACCCTGTGATCACTGGCTTTTTTCTTGCCTAGGTCTGCAGTCTCTGATTGAGGTTGCAGGCCTGGGCAGAAGACCCCAAACCCCTCTAATTGCCGGCTTCACAGAGCCCAGGTCCCTGTGATCACCAGCTCTGATCCTGCCCCCTCCAATCACCAGCTCTACCCTTGTCCCACTGCAGCCTCTGGCCAAGGCTATAGGCCTAGACAGAAGACCCTCAGACCCCTCTGATCACGGGTTCTGCCGGCTCCATCCCTGCCACGGCCCTGAGATAGCAGGCTCCTCCCCTGCTCAACTGCAGCCTCTGGCCAAGGTTGTAGGCCTGATCAAGGAATTCCCAGACCCTTGCTTTGCCAGCTCCACTGGTGCCCAGGTGCCTACAATCTTCAGCCTTGCCCAGGCCTTATGCTTGGGTAAGGGAACCTCAGACTCCTCCAATCACTGGCTTCACCCCTGCCCCTCAGATTGTGTCTCTGCCCCTTCCCCCTCTGATCACCGGCTCTGCCCCTGTCCATGCCTGAGGCCTCTGACAGAGGAGTCTGCCCTAAGAAGGGGACCCCCAGCCCCCTCTGATGGCCCGTTCCACCCCTCGGGCTCCCTCCTTTCCCACCACCTGCCTAGCTAATAGGCCTGACCACTTCAGTGGCAGGGCTGAACTTGATTGGTTGCTACCATCTTGTGGCTATGGGCACGGTCATCTTTGTGACGGAGTGATGACTTATTTTTATATTACTCTTTTATTTGATAGGATATATGTGTGTGTGTGTGTGTGTGTGTGTGTGTGTGTGTGTGTGTATAATCTGATGGTCTTCCAAGTTACATTTTAAGTCATTAACTGAGAGATGATTTTGGGACACTCCAAGACCCTGGAGTGATTCAAGTATCTATTCTCTCTTCTTAAAAGAAATATTTTTACATTAAATTAAGCCAATTTACTATACTTGAAATCAGGTGGAAAGTTTTATCAATTAAAAATTAATAAATATATTTTATTTATATACATATATTTTAAAAGTTATAAAGATTTTAACCTCTAAGGGTGGGCAAGGCAAGATTGCTGAATGTTTCTTAAGCAGAACTAGGTTATCCAGCAGGGAATTTTAAAGACAAAAGCCCTGGCAGCCTGCTTTTCAAATAACCTGGATGGTAGGGTGGCATCTATGCTTCATGGGTCAAACGTATAAGTTTGTTTACTTTACGTTTTCAATAGAGATGCCTACTTTAATTACTGAATAAATTAGCTTTTTAAAATATAATCAAGGTATCATATAATTTCAATTGTATTAGAAGCAAATATTTTTATAAACAATTAATTCTAGTAAAGTCCTCTGAAATAGTTCCTGAGACCTTTCATAATCCCTCTGTATATGCAAATGAGCACTAGCCAAAAAGAATATTGTTTAAAAGTAAATTTTAAGTCTGATAAAAGGAGAAATTTAAAAAATCTTTTCTGCTAATATTTACAGGGTAAATTGAAGGTTATTATTCAAGCACTAAATCTAATCATTAATCAGTCACCATAAGTAAAGAGAATCACTTAAAATAAAGGCATGGCAGTATGAGCCAGCACAAAGCAACCAAGTTTGTTGCTCAGTTTAAAAGAGAAAGAGAGAGAGAGAGAGAGAGAGAGAGAGAGAGAGAGAGAGAGAGAGAGAGAGAAGGTTTTTAAAAGAAACTTCCTAAATGTGGCCTAGAAATTACTCTGGGAAGAAATAAAGGGAGGTTTCCTTCAAATATCTGGAAAACTATAATTAAAAAATCAATGTATTAGGCCTCAAAACACAAAGCAAGTAATTTGCATTTTGCCTCCCTAACAAAGCTTATGTGGGTATACTCAAAGACTGAACCAGAAATTTTATTAATATCATTTATTGTCCACACTTAAGGACAAGTAAAGTCAGAAAATAAGCCATATTTCTGACTGATTTAAAGTGGTGAATTGTAATAAGTAAATATTCAAGGGAACTTAGTTGTACTGAGCAGGAACCTATTCCTGGAGCATTAACTAATTTTTTTCCTGATGGTTCACCTTATAGTAAAAGCTGCTTATCATGCAATGAATCCAGAGCAGTCATACTTCTGTGTAAATAATTATTAAAGTCTATCAAGGCTACATTGCAGAATTCCCAAAAGACTTTTAATATTGTTTAAAACAAAAAAGGTAGGATAATGGAGTAATCCCCTGTAAGTAAACTATATCAAGCCTTAATTACTTCAATTTTTTTCACTTTGAAATTTTTTCACTTGTATTGCTGATGTTAAGACACCCATGGTGTCAAAATAAACCAAAGGAAAATGGTTTGGCAAATGAAAAGATCCCATCTAGTTTATAGAAAGGTCCCTTTATTAACCTGTGGTCAAGAATATGCTTGTATATTTCCAGAAAACTCTTCCAAGCCTGTGTGGATTCCTGCAACAATAGAGCCGAGAAAGGAACTGACCAGACTATGCCAGTTGCAGATAGCAGTGGCCCCAAGCAACATGCTGGCAAAACGGAGGAGAAACAGTCCAGAGATGGGGATGGTGAATGCCTTGCCATGCTAGCAGTCAGCAGCTGTTCGTCACTGAAGCTTTCCCAGGCCCAGCCAAAGAAGGTCAGACCTGCATTGCCATTGCTCACCATTTGTCCGCCATCCAGAACTAGAGTATCATTGCTGTTGTATCACAGGGGGCAATGATTGAGAAGGGAACCTATAAAAAACTGTTGGACTGTGATTGGAAAGAGGAATCAAAAGACTGTTGGCTGAGAAAGGAGCTTACTGCAGATTGGTTCAGGAAACCATAAAAATACTAGAGGAACCCACAGGTAGCAAAATCTCAGACATATGCTGAAGCAATTTCTTCACTGATACAGCTCCTAAGACAATGGAAGCCAAAGAGAACATAAACAAATGGGACTATATCAAAACAAAAAGCTTCTGCACAGCAAAAGAAACCAGCAACAAAACAACAAGAAAGCCCACTGCATGGGAGAATATATTTGCCAATGATATCTCTGTTAAAGGTTTAATCTCCAACATTTAATGGGAACTCATACAACTTAACAAAAGGAAGATAAACAACCCAATCAAAAAATGGGCAACGGACCTAAATAGACACTTTTCAAAAGAGGACATAAATAAGGCCAAGAGACATATGAAAACATATTCAAAGTCACTAATCATCTGAGAGATGCAAATCAAAACAACAATGAGGTATCATCTCACACCTGTCAGAATGGCTCTCATCAACAAATCAACAAATGACACGTGCTGGAGAGGATGCTGCGAAAAAAGAACCCTCGTTCACTACTGGTGAGAATGCAGACTGGTGCAGCCACTGTGGAGAACAGTAGGGCGTTTCCTCAAAAAACTAAAAATGGAACTTTCATTTGACCCAGTTATCTCACTTCTAGGAATATATCCCAAGAAACCAGAAACACCAATCAGAAAGGATATATGCACCCCTATGTTCATAGCAGCACAATTTACCATAGCTAAGATTTGGAATCAGCCTAAGTGTCCATCAGCAGATGAATGGATTAAAAAATTGTGGTACATCTATACAATGGAATACGATGCTGCTGTAAAAAGGAAGGAACTCCTACCATTTTCAAAAGAATGGATGAAGTTGGAGAGCATTATGCTAAGTGCAATAAGTCAGTCAGAGAAAGATAAATATCACATGCTCTCGCTCATCTGTGGATTATAATGAACAACATAAACCAATGAAAGAAAACTGATGTAGAGACAGAAGCATCGATCAGATGCTCAAAACTCAGGGGGAAGGTAGGGGAGGATGGGGGTAAGGGGGAGAGATCAACCAAAGGACTTGTATGCATGCATTTAAGCATAAGCAATGAATGTGGACAACAGGGGGTGAGGGTGAGGGCAGGAGTGGGGGTATGAGAGGACATTGGGGGGATAAGAACACATTTGTAATATCTTAATCAATAAAGAGAAAAAACATAAGAGGACATGAAAGAACTCAATCCTTTCCAGTGAATTTAAAAATCTTAAAAGGACCGAGCTTTGCAAATGACATACATTCTTGTTAAATTTATTAAATCAAAAAGGGGGATATGCTGGTAGTAAATTCCAGAAGGTCATAATTATGCAAGAAGTTCATCAGAAGGCTGATGGACATTGGGGCTTCAGCAGGGTTGATAATCTGCATATTATTACTTGCTGCCTAACAGCTGAGGGCAATTCCTCTATCCTTTATTATTTACCAAACCTTACCTTTGATGTGCATATCTGCTTTGCTAAAGGGCAAAATGTGTTAATAAAAAGCCCTGGGTCCAGAGGTTCAGGGAGCTTAGTCACTAGAGCTAAGTTTCTTTCTGGCTCCCCTGAAACGCTTTTCAAATTTAGTTTTCTAGTCTAGTCTCTATCCATTTACATTGCAGCCTTCTCCAGATTTCTGAACCCTTGCTGTGAAAAGACTGTGGCAACCAAGGAATTGAACTAGAAAATAGTAGATGCCCTAATAGTTTCCATGCTTATATAAGTTATTCATAGTTTTAAAAAACCTCTAATTTTTATATATTTACAGAAATATGTCGTCAATTTTTTTCTTAATTTATGAATTTTATTTCATCAGTTCTTTAAGTAGCATTTTGATATGCCAATAAATCACTATCCAGATTAGGGTACTTTTGCCAGATAGCAAGATGTGTTTAAATAAGGACCTGCAATAAAATGAAAAATGATGACATGCATAAGTGTCTCTAAAACCTAAGTAATAATAAAATTGGCGTATTGGTATAACCATCTAGACAAATAAAAAATTATCATGGAAAACAATTGGCTACTTATAAATCTTTTGCATAACAGTCTCAAAGAATGCTATAGCCTATATATACCTTGTACCTTGAGCATAAGTAATCTCTTTCCTTGGAGATTCTTGTAACAAGCTTATGATACTAGAACACCATGATTTTCTCTTTGCTAAGAGAAAATGCAGTTATAATGTGGTGAACCACAGATAGCTGTGACATTCAGTGGTCATATTTCTACAACTTTGGTTGGCCTATTTTCATAATTTTAGGTTGTCAAAACCTAGCATAAAATTGTAGGCTGGATTAAGAAATCTAACAAAGTTATATACCTATTATTGACTCCCATAGTTTTAACTACTTTATTCTGAATGTATTTTTAATATCTTTCCCTCAAGTTAAGAAAATCTACCTGAAAATGGTGATACTATACTAATTTTATAATGTTCATTTCAGAGGCAAATCTGACTATCAGATTCTAGTGAGCAGAGGATTTTAACATCTCATACCTTTTATTGTATTATTTTTCTTGTGTTTGACTGGTTTGGGGATCAGGAAAAATCAGGGTTTGTTTTTTTTTTTAATTCCTGCAATTCTAAATTGTAATTTAGGGAAAACCCAGTACTGTTTCTAAAGTCATTAAACACTAACCCAATAATATATTTGAGGATGCAGCAATATTTATCTTTCAAGCATTTTCAACACAGTTGTTTTCATAATTTTAAAATACTTAACCTGGTATTCAAGATTTCTGACTTCCTAGAAAAAGATTGCAAAAGGTATAATTTTTGTCAAATAAGGGATTTGTGTGTGAGATACAGTCATCTTACAAATGGCAATAGTGAATAACAGAGACTAGTTTCAGTTTTCACAAGTTTCCCAATAAAAATTAATTGAAAATTTAGATATAGTCATTTCATTTGCTATGATGAACAGAAATGTATTTTATTATTGAAATAAATAAATTGTTGCATCCTTGCCAGTTTTGGCTCAGTGGACAGAGTGTTGCCCTGCAGACTGAAGGGTCCCAAGTTCAATTCCAGTCAAGGGCATGTATCTAAGTTGCAGTTTCAATCCCTGGTCCTGGTTGGTGTGTGTGTGGGAAGCAAACAATCGATGTGTCTCTCTCACATCGATGTTTCCCTCTTTCTGTCTCTCCCTCTCTCTTCTACTCTTTCAAAAAATCAATGGAAAAATATCCTTGAGTGAGGATTAACAAAAAAAAAAACTACACTAATAAAAGGAAAAGATGCAAATTGACCATACTTTAGTGACTCCCACCAGCCAATCAGGAGTGAATATGCAAATTAATCCAACAGAGATGGTGGGTTAATTTGCATATGCAGACACCAATCGGCCAGGAGTGGGCAGCATGGGAAGGCAGAAAGGTGACTCTGGGCTGGAATGAAGGTAGAAAGGTGGGTCCAGTTGGAGCGAAGGTGGTGCCGACAGCCAGAGGAAGGAAGGCTCATTCTTGCATGAATCTTCTTGCATTGGGCCTCTAGCAATAAATAAACAAATTATAGCATTAGGACTAATTTTATTGGCTCATTGACCACTTCAACCATTTTGTGAATTATACTAATTTTATTTTTTTTTTAAAGACAAGCTATTATTTTTTTTTGTCTTTATACAGATAAACACTGTGTTAATAAAATAAGTGTAAAATCTCTGAAAACAAGATCTGAGCCATATTACTTGCAGTTAACCTTGCTGCTGATGAACTAGACTGTCAATCATTTCTAATAGGTAGTGGGAACTGCCAATAGGGTGATGACATTATGGAAAGAGAAAAGTGGAAAAAAAACCCACAAAACAACACCATCAAATAGTTTCCCATCACTTCTCCCAGAAGCTACAGATTACCCATTTTAGATGCCTCCTTTGAGTCTTAAAAATGTTTAACTTTAAAATTAATATTTCCAAATGCAGTCTGTTTTGTTCACCACTATTTACAATAAAATTGTCTGGCACATTGTCAATGCTTAAGAAGTGATTGTTGCAATAAACAAACACATATATGTATGTGCACCCACTGTACAAAAAGAAATGTTTGTTAACAGGATGAATAAATATTATCAAGTTATGCTTTATTTAAAAGAACCCTTCTCTGGTAATGGAATCCAGAAGTAAAAATTACAGGAATTGGGTGAAAGCACACTGAACCTATTTTATATAGTTTCCATGTGTCTTTCAAGAAGTCAGCTTAGTCATGCCTGGCCAGTGTCACTCAGTGGTTGAGTGTTGACCTATAAACCAGGGGGTCATGATTTGATTCCAGTCAGGGTACATGCCTGGGTTGTGGGCCCAGTCCCAATACAGGACGTACAAGAGGCAGCCAGCCAATGATTCTCTCTCATCATTGATGTTTATCTCTCTTCTTCCTTCCTCTCTGAAATCAATAAAAATGTTTTTAAATATATTTTATATCATCTCAAACAAAACTAATCATCAGATGAAATAATTAATTTTGAAATATTACTTCTCAAAGTAGAATCTTTTTTTCCTTTTTTAGTTCTTAGTTTATTCTATAGAAGCACTACTGTAGTCATTTACTCCTCAAATAACTTTATGAGGATAATATGCTCATTATTTTGAATTTAATAATAAGTATTTTTTTCCCCTTCCCTTCATTTCTTCCTTTCATCCTTCTTTCCTTCTTCCTTTTCAAACATAAGTGATGGAATTGTAAGTTACATACTTTTGAATTCCTATTTCTGCCTATAAAACCAAACATTTAAAAAGTTACCAAAAATTAACTCATTAGCAGGTGTTCTCCCACACAGCAGAATCCCTTTTCATTTTGTTGATGGTTTCTTTTGCTGTTGAGAAACTTTTTATTTTGATGTAGTCCCATTTGTTTATTTTTTCCTTTGTTTTCCTTGCCATAGATGTATTTTTTTGCAAAATATTGCTATGAGAGAGGTCTGAGATTTTGCTGCCTATGGTTTCTTCTAGGATATTTATGGTCTCACAACTCACATTTGTCTTTTATCTATTTTGAGTTTATTCTTTTATATGGTGTACATTGTGGTCAGTTTCAATTTTTTTTGCATGCACCTGTCAAGTTTTCCCAAAACCATTTATTGAAAAGGCTGCCATTTTTCCATTGTATGCCAACCCTGCAAGACCAATCAGAAAGACTCTGTGCGCCCTTCTCTTCATAGCCGTGCTGTTTCTAATAGCTAAAATGTAGAAACAGCCTAAGTGCCCATTAGTAGATGACTGGGTAAAAAAGATGTGGTACATTTCCACAATGGAATGCTATGCAGCTGTAAACAGAAGGATCTCTTACACTTTGAGACAGCATGGAGGCACCTGGAAAGTATTAAGTTAATTGAAATAAGCAGTCAGAGAAAGACAAGTATCACATGATCTCACTTACATGTGGAATCTAATGAATAAAATAAACTGACAAACAAAATAGAAACAGACAAGGAAGCATGGAACAGACTAAGAATCTCAGAGAGAAGAAGGTTGGTGGGGGCAGGAAGAGATTAACCAAAAACCTAATATGCATATATACATAACCCTGGACACAGACAATAGTGTGGTGAAGGCCTGGGGTTGGAGAGGGACAATTGTGTGTGTGGAGGGGAGGGAAAGGAACATCTGTAATACTTTCAACATAAAGATAAATTTAAAAACAAGTGATCAGAATGTGATATAGTTTTCTTATTAACTTTGTTTTAAAATCTCATACAAAAACAGATTCAGAGACAGAGAAGCATCGATCAGACCTACCTCAGAGGAAAAGTAGGGGAGGGTGGAGGAAAGGTGGGGGGAGATCAACCAAAAGACTTGTATGCATGCATATAAGCCTCACCAATGGACAGACAACAGGGGGGTGAGGGCATGAGTGGGAGTTGGAGGGAGCAACGGGGGGATAAGGATACATATGAAATACTTTAATTAATAAAGTAAAAAAATATATAACAAATAAATAAAATAAAATATCATTCAATATTAAACACATTCTTTTCTCTATGGAGTGGTAAGGTAATAAAAATGACCTTTATTCATAAAATAATAAAAATAATTATGAAAAAATTTGTAACCAATGTAGTTATCATTTCTGATGAAAATTACTTTAAACAAACAAATAGAAAAAAGAGAAGGGATTGAGAAGTACAAATTGGTAGTTGCAGAATAGTCATGGGGATGTAAAATAAAGCATATATTATATAGTAAAAAATATTCTGATGACTTTGTATGGAGTGAGATTTATTGGGTATGAGATTTATCAGGATGATCATTAGATAAGTTATATAATGTCTAATCACTGTGGTTTATACCTGAAAGTAACATAATAGTGTATGCAAAATATAATTGAAAATACTAAAAAGAACTGGCAGTCTACCGGGGTGGAGCAAAGCTGGCAATAAAATTTAGTAAGACCACAAATAGTTGTTAGTATGACTTTTGTTATTCCTGCTATATACACCAGCCATAATAAAATAGCCTTGGTCTGAACTTGTGAAAAGATGTCCACCTTTTGCATATGATTGTTCCCTTATATGGAATGTCTTTTCCCCAAACATGTTTCTTCATTAATTATTGTTGATGCTTTTAATATTTAAATTTGCTGCTGAATACAAGTGCCATTTCATTCAACATAATTGAAAGGGGAAAAATACCTATCTCATTTTATTAAAACATTTTAATTTCTTACCCCAGTTTCCTTATAAATATAGCCTTTTGCAATTTTTTACAGGTAATTCTTTTGTTTTGTAATCATTTATTTATTTTTCCCTTTTTGCTCTCCTTAACCAGCAGCTTTGTGGAGATATAAAACATTGTGTAAGTTTAAGGTATAAATTTGTTGATTTGATGCTTACATATTGCAATAAAATGACCACTACAGCATTAGCTAACACCTCTATCATGTTATACAATTACCAGAGGCCCAGTGCACAAAATTTGTGCATGGGTAAGGTCCCTAGGCCTGGCCAGCAATCAGGGTCGATCTCCTTCAATGCTGGTGGGAATGCAGACTGGTGTAAAACAGTATGGTGTTTCCTCAAAAATTTAAAAATAGAACTGCCATTTGACCCAATAATACCATTTCTAGGAATATATCCAAAGAAAACAGGAATACCAATCAGAAAGAATACATGCATCCCTATGTTCATAGCAGCACAATTTACAATAGCCAAGATTTGGAAACAGCTTAAGTGCCCATCAACAGATGCGTGGATTAGAAAACCATGGTACATCTACACAATGGAATACTATGCTGCTATAAAAAAGAAGGAATTCTTACCATTTGCAGCAGCATGGATGGAACTGGAGAGCATTATGCTAAGTGAAATAAGCCAGAAAGTGAAAGAAAAACACCACATGATCTCACTCATTTATGGATAATAAAGAACATTATAACCCGATGAACAAAAAGATAGATACAGAGGTAGAACATCATTGAACATATTGTCTATGTACAGTTATAAGGCTGAGGAATGTTGCGGGGCGGGGGAGTTAAGAGATCAACTGAAGGACTTGTATGCATGCATATAAGCATAACCAATGAACACAAGACACTGGATGGGGAGGAGGAGGGCATGTGCCGGTGGGTAGGGGAGGCTGGAGGACGGTCAAAGAGAAAAAAAAGAGACATATGTACTACTATCTATAATACTTTAAACAATAAAATAATTTTTTAAAAAAAGAAGACCAAGAAAGAAAATTTTATTCAAATTTGATATAACGAAGATTTCTGAATATTTATGATGTCTCAGGCACTCAGATAGATCATTTAGAGTAGTGATCTTCAAAGTATATGCATCTTGCAGTTTTAGTATTGAGATAAATACATGGTTAAATAATATGTTCAAGTTATTATGGCAGATATCAGACACATAAGTATTATTTTGTGAAAGTGTTATTCATGTGCTTTAAGATAGAAATTATTGAGGAATATATGAAAGTAAATAAAAACTGAATTTACAATGTTTCCTTATTAAAACTCAATAGACTGGCCCTTTCACATGAAAAGTAAGCTTTCACTGTTAAATAAATACAAATTCTTTATTTTAATGATTGTAAATTTAAGAACACATTTTGCTTTTATTTAAAATTGTTAAAACTAATCATAGGACCCAGAAATAGAAGAGGAAGACTAAGTCCACCATGTATTTAAAAGGAAGAGTAGACATATAGATATTTAAGTGACACATTTCTCTTTTCAGACATGCAATCTTAGTTTATATTAAAATGTTTTTTTCTGAGGTGAGAACTGCTGTGAATCTACATTACATGCATTATGCTTAAACAGAATGCATTCTTCAATGGCCATAAAAAATTTTGACTGTTGATCATTAAACACACACACACACACACTAACAACAACAACAAAAAGAAAAAAAACCACAAAACAAATCACAGGACATTTAAAAATAATCTAAACTAATAAAAGTGTAATATTAAAATTAACTGTTTCTTCGGGATGGCCTAAGCCACGCCCACCAGCCAATCAGAGTGACTGTATGCAAATTAGCCCAGCCAAGATGGCGGAGGCCGCAGACCTGGGCTCCGCCATCTTGGGAGCCTGGGTCCTGGGAAGGCATCTGGCGCCCTGGGCCGCCAGATGCCTTCCCCGGCGGAGAAGCCTTCCGGGGAAGCAGGACCCTTTGGCCCCCTGCTGGGAGGCTGATCGGGTGGCCAGCGCCACCAGAACGACCTCCTGGGCGGAAAAGCCTTCGGGGGAAGCGGGACCCCTCAGTCCCCTGCTGGGAGGCCGATCCGGTGGCCAGCAACACCGGAACAGCCTCCCAGGTGGAAAAGCCTTCCGGGAGAAGCGGGACCCGGCAGCCCCCTGCTGGGAGGCCGATCCAGTGGCCAGCACCACCAGAATGGCCTCCCAGGCGGAGAAGCCTGGGGGGTGAGGGGACGGGACCAGCCGGGGGACCCCATACCCCCTCCTGGGAAGCCTATGGGGTGGCCAGCGCCACTCCATTGCTTCCCAGGCAGATGGCCCAGAGGGTCAGTGGGAGCTGTGGCCAGCCTGAAAACTGCCCTTGGCCCCTCATCCAGGCTTGCCACATCCCCTGGGGTGAGGATCTCCACTGGGGTGCTTGACCAGCCTGCAAACAGACATTGGCCCCTCACCCAGGCTGGCCAGGCACACCAGCAGGTGGCCATCCCCAGAGGGGTCCCAAGTTGTGAGAGGGCACCGGCCGGGCTGAGGGACCCCCCTCCCCCACCACCCCAGTGCACAAATTTTTGTGCACCGGGCCCCTAGTCTAATATAATAATCTAATATAATAAAAGAGTAATATGCAAATTAACCCTCACTCCATTACACCCACAAGCCATGACCACAAGCCACGCCCACCAAACAATCAGGAGCAAATATGCAAATTAACTCTACTAAACTGGTGGCAGCCATGGAGCTGGAGTTGCCCTGGGCAATGGAGGAAGCCAGGATCTTGAGGGCCCTGAGCTCTACTCAAGGCTATAAAATTTCAATTATAGAAGATAAACAAACCCCAGATCCCTGCTGGGCTTGGACCTTGGGTTGCCAGGGGCAACCCAGAATTCAAGCAGGAGACCAAGGCAACAAAGTTTCAATTATAGAAGTTAAATAATTCCCAGATACCTGTTTCTAGCCAAGCACCCCAATAGGGACCCAGACCCTGAAGAGGCTGTGGGAAGCCTGTAAATAGCCCTCAGCCACTCACTCAGGCTGGTCACACCCCCAATGGGGTGAGGTTCCCCACTGGAAGGCTTGGCAAGCCTGCAAACAGCCATCAGCCCATCACTCAGGCTGGCCAGGCACACCAGCAGGTGGACAGCCCCCAAGGAGTCCCAGACTGTGAGAGGGCACAGGCCAGGCTGAGTGAGTGGCTGAGGGCTGTTTTTTGTGCACTGGGCCTCTAGTCTATATAACAAAGAGCCAGGGTTATAATGACCAATTACCACCAAAGGCTCCACCAGACCGGAAGCCAGTCTGACTGAGGTGCTGTGGGCTCCCTGACCCAGCACTGACTACCTAGGAGGCTGCGGATCAGGCTCAGAGAGAGGACTCCAGAGAGAGAGGCAAAGTCTGATCCATAGCCTCTGTGGCAGCCATTGATCAGAACTTGTCACTCTTTCTGTCCCATCCTGGCCAACAGCAATGCCTCCATTTCTCTCCACGTCTCCTCAGGGATTGCTGATCAGCCCCACCTTTCTGATCAGGCCCTATTGATAGGCCCGGAGATGCTGACTGGCATAGAAACTGACCAAGCAGAACCAAACTGGCTGGCAGAGGAAGGCAGTTAGGAGCAAGATCAGGCCTTCAGGGGAGGGAAGTTAGGGATGATCAGGCAGGCAGAAGCAGTTAGGGGTGATCAGCAGGCAGGCAGAGGAGTTAGGGGCAATCAAGCAACCAGGCAGAGGGGTTAGGGACAATCAGGCAGGCAGGCAGGTGAGTGGTTAGGAGCCAGCAGTCCCAGATTGTGAGAGGGGTGTCTGACTGCTGGTTTAGACACCCCCTGAGGGGTCCCCAACAGGAGTGGGTGCAGGCTAAACTGAGGGAACCCCACCTCCGTGCATGAATTTCATGCACCAGGCCTCCATGGCCTGTGTACAGAAGAGACAGAAAGATGCTAACCCAAGCAGATATGTAACTACAGCAGATATTTTTCAGAGTACGTTGTAGGAGAGAATTTCTCTGTAATTAAACTTTGTCTGAAATCCTGTGCTAATGAATTTGCAACAGTAGTAAAAAACCATTATCGGTACATATTTGATAAACACTATCCATAAAATATGAATGTAAAGCAATTCAGAGAGTGAAAGAAACTAATATCTGCTAGTCATCCATCATGTACGAAGGGTATAATTTAAACTTCATTGACATCCTGTAATTTAGAATTCTTAGTTCTATATTTTAGAAAAGAAAGTAATTCATCTAATAAATATATAATGAGTGCCTACTATGTGTCAAGTGCTATTTTAGGTCTTGAGGATGTAGCAACTAAAGCCCCTTAACTCTTAGAGCTTATAATTTTTGTGGGGATTGATAGGCAACAGTATATATAAAAAAACATATTTCTTATATGTCATTTGGTGATAAGTGCTATGGAGAAAAACTAAGAATAATAAAAGGAGATAGAAAGTAACAGAATGAAGGGGATTGTATATTTTATATAAAGTGGTCAGAGAGTCCTGAAAGAGTGCCATGTGAGAATTTGAGAACCAAGACATACTAGTAGAGAGGGAAGGAGGGAAGGAGGGAGGGAGGGAGGGAGGGAGGGAGGGAGGGAGGGAGGGAGGGAGAGAGAGAGAGAGAAAGAGGGAGAGAGAATTTTCTGGGTAGAAGAAATAATAGGTGCAAGACATGATCAAAAAAGACTAAGAGACCCTGACCGGTTTGGCTCAGTGGATGGAGCGTTGGCCTGTGGACTCAGGGGTCCTGGGTTTGATTCTGGTCAAGGGCATGTACCTTGGTTGCAGGCACATCCCAGTTGGGGGTGTGCAGGAAGCAACTGATCAATGTACCTCTCTCATCGATGTTTCTAACTCTTTATCCCTCTCCCTTTCTCTCTGTAAAGAATCAATAAAATGTATTTAAAAAAAAACACTAAGAGGAAAGTCAGAGTGCCTTGAGAATAGTAAGCTAGAGAGTCAGAAATAAGAGATGAGATCAGTAGTAGAGACCAATATAAATATTTCATCTTTCATTAGGAAATAATTGGAAAATCTTTGAATTTAGATAAAAGAGGTGACATAACGTTGGTAGATCTGGATCCTTTGTGAATAAATTCTTGTGCAAGCCAAAGACACATGTTGCCTGTGACTGGCTCTGGACAGTCTGTTTGGAGCTACCAGTGATCCAGGTTTGTGGCTCCTCAGCAGGGCCTGGGTGCAAGTGGAAAGGACCAAGCTGCTCACTAAGGCCTGCTTTTACTAACACTAGGCTCAGGTCAGGTCAGCAAAAGTCTCAAAGCACTCAGAAACCCTCCTCTGTCACATGCTGTCTTTTAGGCTCAGTCACTTAAAGAGCCTTGGGCTGTACTCCTCATCAGGGCATAAGCACTAGCATAGTACTAGATGAATTCTAATGGGTGGGGCTATTGCTTCCCCTCAGGCTGATGCTGCAGTGGAGCAGAATGCTTGCCTGAAAAAGATGGTCTGCAGTATTGGGAGTTGACTCAGCACAGGAAACCTGGCAGCTGACCTCTCAGATCTCTCCCAGACCCACCTACCTCAGACTAGCCTCTTGAAGCTCTAGTACCCTCCACTCTCCCTCTGCGGGACTCCCAGGGTGAGTGGCTGCAAACAACATTTTGTGTGTTGGCACTCTACGTGGGTGCCTGTGTTTCTAGCCATCTCTCCCAGGCAGACAGAAAGCTTGCTGCTGTTCATAGCCAGATGTTATGTGGGCACCTTTCCCAGTTCTGGTGATCTAGGATAAGGACCTGGCTTGGGATGTAGAACCTAAACTTCTTAGGAAGAATCCTCCACCCCCACCCCCAGATCCCCGGCCTATAGTTGATATCCCTTTGGAACTTCAGCTGCAGCCCAAGAGTGTCCAGCCAGACCTGTTGTGCCTCCACACCTCTCAAGAGTTTTGGTGACCTCCTCAGTAAATTCTTGGTTGTATGGCTTCTCTCCAGCTAGTTTTCAGTTGGTTATTCAGGATAGTTTTTCTGTAATTTAGTTTAATACCAGTTTAGTCTTGGAAGGAGGTAAGTATAGTTTCCTCCTAATCCACTGCCATCTTCAGGAAAATTAAAACACGTTTTATAAACAATCAAATCATGCAGGATACTTTAAATAAAATATTATGCTGGATTTTTTTTCTTTTTAACACTAATTTACTCTTAACTTGAATGATAGTAATTCATATTAATAGACAAAATGAAGATGGTGAACTTCATCACACAGATGGAAATTCAGCAACTACAAGCAAGCCATCAGAACATCTTAAAATGAAACAAAACAAAACAAAAAAATACTAATTAAGCAACATAAGTGTGTTGTTTATTCTTTTTATAGAAAAAGCATACAACTTATTAAAATATTATTGCTTTGATTTATAATTATATAAAATATGTTAATATATGAAATAAAAACATTTATTGATTATTAAATATGGTGTGGAAAAAGAAAAAAATAATCAATTTTAGCCTTATTTTACGAAAATAGAGATGATCTACCATCAGATCTAACTGCCCTCCACTGCTGGCCTGATCTCGCTTCCAACTGCCCTCCCCTATTTTAAAAAACAGCTTTGAAACACAAACTATTCAAACATATGGAAAAATTAAGGCTAATTAGGTTTTTTCCCCTTACAGATATATGGTTTCTGTACTATCATTTCCTTTTCAAAACCATGTCCTGTGTTACGTTACAGGGAGCACCTTTATATCATGCTGTAAACTAAAGAGATTATTTATGACTAACTGCAAAATTAGGACAACTTTTATTTTCATCGCACAGTGATAAAATCATCTTTTATTTTGTGATTATAACAACAGAGTTTCTTATCCAGCACTGTGTCATTCTAATTTTTTAGATTCATTTTTCTGTTCTGCTTGTCCCATTATTTTGTTTTTAGGTTCAAGTGTTCATAGATATGTATTTATTATTTTTATTATTTTTTCTTCCTCCTTCTCTTCCCCTTCCCCTTCTCCTCCTCCTCCTCCTCCTCCTCCTCCTCCTCCTCCTCTTCCTCCTCCTCTTCCTTCTTCTTCTTCTTCTTCTTCTTCTTCTCCTTCTTCTTCTTCTTCTTCTTCTTCTTCTTCTTCTTCTTCTTCTTCTTCTTCTTCTTCTTCTTCTTCTTCTTTCTTCCTCTTTTTTCTTCTTCTCCCATTAACATTTCATGTAATACTGGATGGTTGTGATGAACTCCTTCAGCTTTTTGTTTGAGAAGTTATGTGTCCTTTGACTCTAGTCTTGGTTGTAGATCCTGGTTTTTCAAAACTTTGAATATTTCTTGCCAATCCCTTCTGGCCTGCAAAGTTTCTTTGGAGAAATCAGCTGACAATCTTATGAGAGCTCTCTTGTAAGTAATTAACTGCTTTTAAGATTCTCTCTTTGTCATTAACCTTTGACATTCTAATATGATGCATCTTGGTGTGGGCCTTTTTGTATTCTTGTTGTTTGGGACTCTTCGTGCTTTCTGACTGAACTTGTGTGTCTATTTCCTTCATCAGGTTAGGGAAGTATTCTGTTATTATTTGCTTAAATTTGTTTTCAGTTTCTTGCTTTCTCTCTTCTCCTTCTGGTACCCCCATGATGCAAATGTTGATACTCCTGAATTGGTCTCAAAGGCTCTTTACACTATCCTAATTTTTTGCTCTTTTGATGTTTATTTATTTATTTTGCTTTCTTATATTCCAAATCACTGATTTGATTCTAAGCTTCATCTATTCTACTATTTTTATTTTTAATCCTCTCCTGAGGATATTTTGTCTATTGCTTTTAGATAGAGTGAAAGGGAGGGGAAGAAAAGAGAAGGAAACAGAGAAAAACATCAATGTGAGACACATAGACTGGTTGCCACACCTGCCTAACAGGGGTGGGGGATCCAGTCTGCAACTGAGGTATGTGCCCTTAATGGGAAATTGAACCCATAACCCTTAAGTGCTCAGGCCTATGCTCTAGCCATTTAGCAAAACTAGCCAGGACATCTACTCTACTATTGAGTCTCTGTAAATTATTCTTGATTTTAGTAGTCTTATATAGTAGGTATTTTGTAGCATCTTGGGGCACAGCTTTCCTGATTACCCTAGTTGGACACTCCAGGTGCTCCTTTCCTACCCTATGTGGGTTTTGTACACTCTCCTGTTGTATTTGAGCCTTGTTGTTGTTGACACATTAATGGGAGGGTTTTACTCTCAGGCCAGTTGTAATGACTGGCTGATATTCCCTGCCACTGTGGCAGATCAGCTGTGCAGGGGCCTTCCCCACAGAGGAGGACAGTCTTAATAATGAGATCCTTTGAGTGTGTCACTTGTAGAGGTTGAGGTGGTTGGGTGATGCTCTCTACTGTATGTCTTTGCTCGGGAGCTTACCCTGAGGTGCAGGCCAAGGTCAGAAGCTACTTGTGTTCTGCCTGGGGCCACCCAGCCTGAGCTCCAAAGCACTATGTAAATGGCTGCTACTTGTGCTGGGTTTGGAGGTGCCCAGGCAAGGCCAAGCTGTGACCCAAGGTAGGCTTCCACTGGTTCCAGGCCCGGGACCACTTAGTGAGAGGTACCAGGCACATTGAAGCCAGAGGCTGCTTGTTTGAGAGATTTTTAGAAGAGTCTGAAGCATGAGCCAAGATAGGCCATTTGTATGGAAAACACACTGGAAACAGCTTGGGTGAGCCTACAGGTTGGGTGGGCCTGAGTCTCAGGGAATTACCAGAGCAGGGCAAACAGTGAGCTAAGTTATATTGAGACTCAGATATGGCACCCACCTGCCGGCTCTGTGAGGGGAGGATTCTGAAAAGGGACAATAGCCTCTACCAGTACTTATGTCTGGCAGAAAACTGGCCTCCAGCTCCCCGCCCCCCACCCACTAATGACTGACAATGTAGGTCCTCCCCTAGTATCTTTGGAGCTGCTGCCCCAGCATTTGAGCTTAGAGCCAGTGAATCTAAGTCCATTCACAGGCCCTTTAAATAGAACTGTCTGGACCTCCAGCAGTTTTGCATCTCTCTCAGCTACAGTCCCTGCTGTTTTTTACAGCCAGAAGTTATGGAGACCTGTTTCTGGCCTTAAAACCCTGGGCTGAGGGCCTGGGTCTGGGACTCTTCACTTTCCAGGGTGTACCTCTGCCACCGAGATATCCCTCCTGATTTTTATTCAGCACCAAAGCTTGTTCCATGTCTTTGCTCCTCCTACCAGTCTCAATGTGGCTCTTCTTTAAATTGTTAATTGTCATACTTCCTTTCAGCTAGATTACAAGTGATTCTAAATAACATTGTTCTGTAGTTTAGTTGAAATTCTGATGTGGATTTGGGAGGATGCAAGTACCACTTTTACCTATGCTAC